>PVJX010000783.1:0-208619 GCA_004027295.1 Dolichotis patagonum
CCTATGAGAGTAGAGGTTTTCAATGTAGGTGTTGATGATCTTCTGTATTTCCACTGAGTCTGTAGTAATTTCACCTTTTTCATTTCTTATTGCATGAATTTGAGTTTTTTCTTTCCTTTTTTTAATAAGGTTGGCCAGGGGCTTATCAATTTTATTTATTCTTTCAAAGAACCAACTCTTTGATTCATTGATCCTTTGTGGTATTATAAATTTTATACCTGTTCTAACATATGATCCTTCAAGAATAGTAAGTAAATAAACATAACAAGTTTTGCTGCCCTGTTTGCGTTCTTCAAATAGATGTAGCTGTCACTGAATCACATTACGCATGCTCCTTGAGTTCTAACGTGCTAGTGCCTTTGCAGAAAGTATCAGAAAGACAGAACTGGTCGAATCATCATAAAGATAGCAACCTCTTATGTAGAGTAACTCTGCCATTTTTCCACCTCACAACCTGGAGCCTGGTTTCCTTTTGGGTTTTTTTTTTTTGGTTTGTTTGTTTGTTTTGTTCTTGATTTTAGTTTTTAAGATAGGGTCTTGTTTATCTGAGCAGCTGGACTTGAACATGTGATTATCCTGCCTCAGGCTCCCAAGAAACTGAGCTTATAGGAATGCACCACTGCTTGTTTTATTTTCTACATAGGTCTTATTACTGTGTGAAATTATTGTGTGCTTTAATCATACTTCACTCTCTGTGTGTGAGCCCTAGCATGGCAGCACCACGTGAGTTAGGTCCTTGTCAGTATTATTCACCATATTGCCCTCCCTTTTTGGAACCGTGATGGAAACAATAGGCACATAATGGCTCCACAAATGTTTGTGGAGTAAATAATTTAAAGAAACAATGAATGAAGGTAAGAAACTGTTTCTAGAGATTCTATAAAGAACTTTATATATGGAAGTGCAGAACATAAAGAATTATTTTCAGAATCCTAGGCTCTCTAGTAGCACTATTTACTAAGAAACTCTCCAATATTATAAATGGGTTTGAGAATACTACTTGAAGCAAACAATACAAGAAATGCTGTCAAATAAATACTAGGGTCAGCCATGGATGAGAAAATAATCAAAAGAATAAGTCATTGAGAAAAAAATTGCCCAATAATTGGAAGAAAAACTAATAATGTCAAAATATTTGCAAAACAAAAGAATTTACCAGTGACTTTTCTCTAACCACTGAAATTCAAATACAATATGAAGATATTTTTATCAAAATTACATACAGGTTTTCTGAAAACATAGTATCATTTTCACATAAAAATAAAAATTTGGAAAATTTGCCAAATTTAGAGAACCCTTAATTGTAACAAGTGATCAAAACTGGAGATTTCTCTTCAAGAGAGGAGTCTCATGGTTAATCAGTCAGGGAGGTTCCTTTTTACAGTGTTACTGTGAGACAGATTCTCTCCAAGATAAGGAACAAAAAACTCATTAACCTTTTACCTAGTTGGGCTTAAATACATGAGACTCTTCCTGGAGCTTCAAAAACCTATAGTCTGTCACCCTCAGTTCTCAAATATTCTGGAGAATTTAAAGGGCATGGAATGCAGGTGGTGTTTTCATATCTTTCCCCATTTAAAGGTCATACCTTTGGAAGAGAGAAGAAGATATGAGAAAAGAACAGCTGGTTGTTCAAATGCCATCGAATAACAGGATGTGCTTTTTTTGGACCATTATGCTAATAAGATCAATAATGCCTCAAGAGAAAAGGCACATATATCGCATGGGTCTGTATAGGACATATTTTTCAAAATATTTACTGGCACATTCAAAAAGATTCTTAAATCTCAAAAAAGTGGGCACCATAAAGAAAGAGCAATAATGAGTGATATACTGAGTACCAAATAAAAATAGAGAAAGGAAAACTAGTGGTATTTAGAAACCACTGTTTCTAAAGAATTTTAAATGCAGAGAGTAAAGATACAAAATTTTAACATCAATGGGGCATTGATCTAAAGTGTTGTAATGAAAGTTATAATGATACCTTGCTTTGCAGTAAAGATGTTTATGGAGAGAAGAGTGAAATTTTATATAAAGATTATATATAATTACTTGTAAATTCAATTAAAATTATAAGCAATTAGGTAGGGTAAAAAGATACCAAACATATTTTATTTTGAAAGTATACTGAGTCTGACCTACCATTTCCAATTTCCAAGTAAAAGCTGTAAAATTAAAGTGATCAGGAGTTTCAGTAGCATGACTTATGGAATTCCCCTGTAAGTGAGCTTCATACATGACGAGCTCTTTAAGTATGTTGTGCTGAAAACAGCATCTTTTTCACAAAATTTCCCTATGTCTTTTTCATGTCTAAATATTACTAAATGCTATTAGCACTATAGATAAAATTTAGAGAAACAGAAACCACCTTCAGCAAAAGATGGAGAAAATATGATTTTGTGATCTAAATCTCTATAGATGGTTTAGATCTGTAGACAGTTTTGCCCTCCAAGGGATATTTGCGAATGCTTGAATGAATTTTTATTTCTCATAACTTCAGAATGTTGTTGGCATCTGGCACATAGAAGTCAGGGATGTTGGTAAACTTCTTGAAACGTGCAGGACTGGCCCTACAACGAATAGTTTTCTGTCACAAAACATCAACTAAATCAAGTTGAGAAACTCTGCTGGAGTTAATAGGAGAGCTCTGTGATTATGTGGCATTATAAAATATAAACAAACTACAAATTATTATAATGAGAATAAAGGAAAAACATCATAAAACACTATCATGTTTACACGCAGTGTGCCCTGTTGAAACTGCAAAGCAATGTTCATAGTTTAAAAGGATCCAGACTTAGATTCAGCCAGCCTGGTATTCTGTGCTGTCTCAACTACCTACTTTTATAGCATTGAAGTGGAAGCCATTCCAGGAGTTATGAGCTGGCGTTACACATGATTAGAGTAGATTTTGAATTCTGGATCTGACAACTGCTCATTGATGACCTGTGAAAGTCCTTTTTACGATACTCATTTTGTATCTTTTTATCTATAAAATGGGATGGATTTGGGGGATATTAGGTGTAATAATAAAATTAATAAACTAAATAAAATTCTTAGTACATGTGGAGGAAAGAGCAGCTTTTATTCTCCATTTGTGTAGCTGTTCTTGTTTGTAAATTAATAACACTTATTAGGATAATCTCCTCAGTAAGAATTAAGGACTAAAACTGTATTTCTTAAATCCTATTAAATACTTCCTACCAAAACTGACAAGCAAAGAAAAAATATTCAAAAATAAGGTATTAAAACATCATTTTCAAAAATAGTGACAAAAACATGTAGTACTGTATACTAAAGTTGAAAATACAATAAATTTTGAGAATAATACCAGAAAATATTTTGTATAATTTAGTCAGACCAAAAATCTAAAAATGCTGACTGCAAATTCAGGAAAACAAAACTTACAATTTTGGAAATGAAAGAGAAGGAAGTAGAATCAATTAATTTTATTTGTGATTTAATTTTCTTAAAAATTCAACATGATTAAGAATTTCATAGAATTGGAATAAAGTAAAATTAATGATTGTGTTTTGTTGTTGTTGTTTGTTTGTTTGTTTGTTTGCTGTAAAGCAAGGACATTGAAAATGAAGATAAGAGACAAAATGTTAAGTGAAAACCGGGATCCGTTTTTCCCATGCTAAATGATGAATAACTTCCAAGTTTACTACTTAGTACTTGACAAATATTAACAATGCAATTTAAAGAAAACCTAGAGGAAAAGTACTGAAAAACATCATTCTGATATTTGCAGAAGAGGAAGTAAATAGTCAGATTCTAGCAACTCAATATTTCTAAGTATTCCTTTCAAGAATATTATTTTGATTATTTCTACATATAGAAGCCAATTACAACTTACTATTAATGAATATATAATGGTGAGTATTATGAATATGAAATTATGTTTCAAAATTCTATCTGAATATTCCTAACTAAAAAAAATTCTAAGTCTGAGAACATCTTTTTTAATTTTAAAAGATATGCTAACAATTGTTACTAAAAAGTGTGAACCAAATACTAATATCCAAATGAAATCTTTCTTGATGAAATATAATTTTCTAAGTGAAAATAGAACAATTCAGTATCATTTATTACTTAATTAACAATCCTTTTAAGTCATTGCACTATACATTCAATAACTAGAAGGTCAACTCAGTTCAGTTTGAACCAGCATGGGTATTATTCCTTGCTTTGGGCCAATGTGCCATAGAAATAACCAGAATTATCTGGGAATATTTCAAAATGTACAGATGTTCAAGTCCTCCTAACAGATTTTGATTCAGTTAACAGATTGGAAGCCTGAGCATTATTATATTTTAACAGCTGGGTAACTCTAAGGTACAAACAAAACTGAGAACCCTGGTATTGAACAACAAAAGTCATAACGAAGATTATTTTAACAAATGATTTTAGGAAATTTATAAAATAAATTATTTAATGCTAAAATCCATATGGTTTCACTTTATTTTCTAACAAGCTTTGTAGACTACAATATTCACCCAACCAAAAATAGATACACTGAATGCTGATTTCAGCAAGGCATTGAAAAAAATCTTGGCAGAATGATTGAAAAAAATGACTGTCATTTAACAACTGTTGTTTGATTTATGTCTAGTTAAACTAATTTAAAGGCAGTACCCAGAGGTTGTTGGCATGTCTGTGTGTGTTTATGCGAGTGTGCATATGTGTATGCATGCATGCAGAGAGAGAGAGAGAGAGACAGAGACAGAGACAGAGAGAGACAGAGAGAGAGAGAGAGACAGAGAGAGAGACAGATAGAGAGAGAGAAAGAGGAGAGATCTTATATAGAGCCATTCACTATTTTAACAGTTGAAATTCTTTTTCTATGATGTAATTAGAAGGCTAACTTGTAAAAATTATTGTGGCATGACTTTAGAACAGCAACGAATACATGAAAAACCAAAGTTTACTAGCACAATGACTTTATACTTACAAGGTAACAGTGACATTTAATAAAAGAAAAAATCTTGAAGTTTGTGTCTACATTTGACTATACAAGCATTTGTTAATAACTTTCTTGTTTAGCAATTTCTGTGTTAAAAGATATGAGATTTTAACAATTTGCATGAAATGTAGCTATTAAAACAAAAAAGCCTTTGTTATGTGAATTGTGATGCTTTGAAAGAATAGCAGTCACGCAATATTCTCACTGCTACGTTCCCACTGTTATAGGAATTCTGTATTCTAGACTGGATACCAATTTTTTTAAAGTAATGTTAAATGGAAGTTTATCAAAAGAAGTATGAGCATGATAAACAATTTTCAAATGTTGTGATTTTAAAGAAGTGATTCAATATACTATTAACATGAAACTATTAACATGAAAAAAGTATGTGAAGTGTCTGTAACAGTTCTCCACAATAGTAATCTTTAAATATTTGGAGGATTTTTGTTCAAAAAAGAATTTTTGATAGATTTTTGTATGAGTGTGATGAACTGGACTATAAAAAATAATTATTGGGTAAACATCTAATCTCAAATTAAGTCTCAAGTAGTTCACATGTAATGGTGAGTCCTTAAGGTCAAGGCTCTCTTAAAAATGGAAAGTTTCAACCAAGGAAGAATGACTTTTTCTGAAAAAAGTGTAGGCTGAGTGTTCCTGTCTTGTGTCCATTGTACAAGTTTTCTACTAGCTTCCCTACATTTATTTAATGAGAAGTCCACAGGGGGAAACAACTCATTTAAGATTATGAACTGCTTAATATCAGTAATGAGATTACAGTAAGGTATTTCTAATCTTTCAACATGGGCAGTTGATTTTTTATATTTTTTTGAGACAGTTATACATACCAACTTTATACTTATCAACAGTCTCCTTCTATATTGTATTTTGAAGAGCCACAGGGATTGAACTGTATCTTTTGGCTTATAAAATTTTAATGTATAGCATCAATTTTCAGGTCATAAACAAATCAGTTTATACTGAACTTCAATTAGGAGACATATGATATGTATAGAAAAGGTAAAAAGCACATCTTATAACACTCTATATTTGATAGCTATGAAAAATTGTGGCCTCAGGCAAGTTCTTCCTTCTTTGGATGAATGAAATATAAGATTGTTGAAAATAACTTCTTAATAGCTTCCATTTATTTCTGAAGTCTGTAGACATGCTGTGACAGAGAAATAACATTTGGCATTTGTCTTCAAAGATTCTTGCAATTACAGATAAATATGAATAAATATTGCTGTAGTAAACCAAGCAGGAAATAAATGTTACTTCCGTGGTTCAGGACCTCCTGACCATATTCAAAGTGAATGAGGGAAAGATCTATATCTCACATCAGATTTTAAGTCATCTAGCGCTCATAAAATGCCTGAGAAGTGATTATAAAATGAATTAACCCTAATCGTTATTGAGGTGTCAGTTGCACATATTTAATTTTGCATGTTTGTAAAGGCTAATAAACCAGGAGAACCAAAATACCTGCCAAAAGCCGTAACAATTTTTATATTCAGATGAGGTATGTTTTCCATTACTTTAATAATCACAGTTTCTGTCAGTGAAGCACTGTGACTCTGCCACCACTCAAAACAAATAATATATATATATATATATATATATATATATATATATATATATATATATATTTAAGTAAATGGATGATAAAGTGTAAGAACTGAAATAAGATATATATTTACAAAAATGCAGCTCTTCTCCAAGTTTCTGTTTCATTAGCTGTGTGACTAAACGTTCTACTTTTTTGTTCATGGTTTGTCCACTGTAAAATTAGAATATACAGAAAATTAGAATATTAGTAATAATGCGACTGGCTTGCATGGCTGTAATAATTAAATAAATTAATGAATAAGCAGTACTTAAAATAGACCGCATAGGAAATACTCCATAAACCATGGAGTAGCGCTATTTGTGCTAGTGTAACTGTTATTAATTCTATTCATCTTTTTGATGCCCATATTTAAAACACACAGAAGATATGTATTTGATAAAAGGGCCTCTAAAATGGAATCTGTCTTTCTGTTTTGTATTTTAAATATTTTTAAATATTTTAAATTTAGAATACTTCACTCTCCTATACACTTACATAAACACATAGTTATATGCAAAACAAATATCCAAATCACTTAACATGTAAAGGTGAACCCTTTTATAAAAACATTATAAGTTCATTTTAGGTTTTGCCCAGCTAAAAATGCAGGCCAATCAATCAAGCTGTGCTCCTAAGGCAAATATTCCCACAGGCAACATCTTTCCACATTATTTGTCACATGAATATTATGAAAGTACAAACAAATCCCAGCAAGGTTACAATGTCAAATAAATTTAGGAAAGAGCCAATGTTAAAATATTCTGGAGAATCTTGTATTGCAGTAATTTTTTTTTCCTGTCTTTTTGAGACAGAGTCTCACTCTGCGGTTCAGGCCGGCCTTGAGCTCACTCTGTAGCCCTAGCTGGTCTCGAACTTGCAATGATCCACACACCTCAGACTCCCAAGTGCTTGGATTACAAGTATGCACCACCACACCTGGCTGCAGTAAATTCTTTATAGTTAAAACTATCCAGAATTCCTTCTTTGGAAAGTAGCAATTTAATCTGTTTGTTATGGACATTTCTCTTCTCTTCTTTATAGGCCAGATGAAACTAGTAAAAAGAAAAGGAGATCTTTACATATAAAAGGGTGAATATATAATTTGAAATAGCCAGTCAATCTTTATCTTCTAAGGATTTGATTGTAATTTAGTGACTCAAGAAATGAAAGAATCAATCAACACATAATTGGATCTTTTACATTTCATAGTGGATTCCCAGCAGGATTTGTGTACATTCTTACTAACCAGACACTGTCTTCTGTATCTTCCAGGACTTTGCACCATCTTTCTTGTGAGTTTCTAGGTGTATTTGTCCTCTATTTAATTGCAGCATCTTTCTTTAGCTTATATTTGTGCAGTAGACAAAAACAAACCTACAAAACAGCACCAATATGCATACATATAATCTGCCAATCAGAAAAGATGGATATCCATACCTATAAATTTTATATTGCTATTTCTCTATTTTATATCTCTATTAAATTTGAGTTTATATACTGTTTTACCCAGTATTTCTCATTCTGATTTGATTTAAAATAAAAAGCTTTCCCCTTCGTCTTTTCCGTTTCTCCCAAAATACCTACAATCCCTAGTTAACATGCTTTCAGTAGCATGTTACGATGGCCTAGCTGCAACCATAATGCATGTGTTATACCTGAAGAATTTAATGTGGTGTTGTAGAGTCCATTACTGCTTGCATTACATTGATTTCCTTCAGTTGTGCATATCGCATCGCCAGCATATAAGTGATTACATCACTTTTCTCAAGTATGGCAGAATCCACACTAATACAAGAGCACTGGTTTTAAATTGCATTGTTGACACTTTTGCAAAGAAAAAGGCTACAAAAATGAGCCTGTCATTAGACAACAAAAAACATCAGCACATACTTGGGTTATTGAGGTTTTCCCCTTGCTTTTATCTGTATTGGCTGAAGGCAATTAATCAATAAGCAAGGACGAGGGGTGAGAACATACCATTTTCAGTATTTAATAAATGAATTACTGGAGTCCCTCACTTAAGCATATAAATTAATAAGCATTAGATACTTTACTTAACAAAGAATTTGCCTTTTAAAACCTGAATGAATTATCGAAAAGACCATGGCATGAATTCAAAGACATTTTCTGACCTTCTTGTATTCTGACCAGCATGAATTTTTAACAAGATGTTGTATATCTGGAAGGTCTATTAAAAATTGTTCATACGAAAATTTTACCTTAAAGCCAAACTAGTAAAGCAAAGAAAGTACCTAAGATAGATAGAGAATATTATCTTCTAGGAGATTAAAATTTTGAAAAAAATGTGTTCATGGTCTCACATTTTACTCTAAAATATTAAATAAAGAGGGGCTGGGTATTTAGCTCAGTGGCACAGCACCTGCCTGGCAAGCATGAGATCCTGAGTTCTATTCCTGGTACAAAAAACCCCCCTAAATTATTAATAAGGAATTACTAAGACCTATATGTATTTTATACACAATTTTATCTCACATTCTACTCTTAAATGCTTAGATAGCACAGTAGAAAATAGTGGCAATACAACTCTCCGAATATCTGAAGGGTAAAAATCATAAAATGAATAGTTTATATTTAGCAGAGTTATTATTGGCCTCTTACTAACCTTGAGACAAAAGCAGCCAACTGACAGCCAGCATTCCTGCACATTCTGGGGACCTTGATTAAGAAGCCATCTTGAAATCTGTAGAACAACTATATGTAACTTATTCTCTTAGTAGAAGTGTATGTAAATTTTCTCAGGTCTTCTGCAAAAGACAGAAGCAACAATAATGCAGTAAAATGTTCATCAAGTTACACTGACAAATATAGATTGTCTTTATTTTCTGATATTTTTCTTGTTTTTTTTGGATTAACAACAATGATAGTTGGTGGTACTTCCCAGTATCCTTAGTTGGCATGTGTAAAAGTTGATGCCTATAATACTTTTAAAGCTAATTCGAAATCCAGCAAATTCAAATCTGTGTTGTGGGGACATTGGCCAAAGTTACTTATGTGACAGATATGCAGAAGTCAGAGGCTTTTGGAGCCACACTCTCCTAACTTCCGAAAATTCATGGGAAGAGTTAGAAGAAAACCCACAAAGCCACAAGTCCAAAACAGACTGTCTAAACCAGGCATGATGGCACACATTTGTGATCTCAGCCCTCGATGGCTGACGCAGGTGGATCACCAGGAGTTAGGCCAGCCTGGGCTACGTAATGAGTTCAACACGAGCCTGAACTACAGAGGGAGACTTTGTCTCAAAACAATGAAAAACATCCCAACAAAATGGACTGTCTTAAGGAATAAGTGCTCTGGCCTCCATCCTCCCCCATATTCCAATGTATCATTTAAATTACTCCGAAGGTCAGTCATTTAACAGACCACCCTAACTTTCTCTTCTCTTATTCCTGTCACCTACCTGAGTTCCTGTCCAGATGCCCTTCTTTTTGTTTTTATCCTTGTTTTCTGGTTCTAGCAATAAGTAGTCACAGAAGGCTCAGTTTGGTGGTGTCTCTGTGAGACTTTCCCACATCGAGGGCCCTTGGTTAATGGCAGCTTCTGTGGGCATCCTTGGAGTTTGAACTGAATGTTGGATCTGAGCAAACTTTTACCCTTTGTCTTGTGCCACAGTTGTGAACTGCAGTGCTGTTGCATTAATGTTTTGTACGACAGGATTCAGAGACGATATAATTTTAGAAATTTAATTGATGTTTAATTGAATACAGGTAATTTTAAAACAAGATAAATATAAATATTTTAAAATAAATATTTCACTCTACACAGAAATGGACTTTAATGATTTTAGTCAAATTTACTCATATGAAAGATCTCTGACAAATCAAATTCAAATTCCTATTTTACTGCAAAAAGATTTGTCCTATTTCTACATAGATTTTCTATTATACTACAAAAATATTTGTCCCATTTCTTAACTCTTGATCCTTACTTCATTTCTAAATGTTGTCTGTAACAAGCTTTCTTAGTTTTTCTTCCTGATAATGAAAAATATAGAAGGCATTCTTTAAAATCATACATTAAAAATATAATGCTGTACTTAGTCTATAAAATTAAGTCATTAAAAATAAACATGTTATTGAACGGAAACTTTTTAGGAGCACCTTTCAGGTTTTGTAGAAGCAGTTAGGGTCATCTCATTGGCTGACAGGTATTTTTTGCAGAATTCTGCTGGGATCCCCAGTACACTACTGGGAATAACAGATCAAGAACAAATAGAAGAAGATGATTGATGTTAAAACACATGCAAAGAGGTTAAAGAACCATGTATGCAATGCTTCTTAAACTTAGGAATAAATGCAACTCCAATTGAAAACTTCTTAGGGACACTGACATTTGACTTAATCATTTTATGCTAACTTTATCTGAGTATGTATAAACCTAAAACTAATAACATGGTCATGCTTACAGATTTAAATACTTATGAACAGAAAACAAAATTACAAGATAAATGTAAAATATCTAAGTCTCAAATTTTGGTTAAAATTAATATTAATCCACTGTGATAAATGCTGTTTCTGTTGAAACAGTGTATTTTACCACAGTACAAATGTGAGAGAGCTGCCATGCTATAGTATAGGTTCTTTTAAAATTGCTGAGACAGGAGAATCAAATAGGAGACCAAATATGAGGTCAACTTGGAGAACTTAACAAGACACTAATTTAAGAAAACAAAAGATAAATGGGTGGGAGATGCATCCCAGTGCAGTTTTTTTTAACTATAAAAATAAGTAAATAAATTTGCAAGGCCCAATGAAAGCTTTTATGGGTACAGAGAATTATAACCTCCATAACTTTTTCTAGAAATGAAGACAACTTTTCAAGTAAGTTGTCCAGACATACCCAGGCCCTGTTTACAGGGTGAAAAATGCAGGCTGTGAGTGGCCATGAGCAGCAAGTAGTTTGGTTTGAAGCTGATGAGTGTTGATTTTGACACCTGCCTTTCTGCAGGCAGAGCTCTCTTTTCTAGTGCACACTGCCATACATACTCGAATTCCCTCATCAGCTCACCAGACCCACCTAGCAACAAGCCCAGTACTCAATCAATCAAGTATTGATTCTCAGGGGGATGAAGACAGGACCCTTTAAAATAGGAAGCCCACCCGATTTCCACAGTGACTCAGCTCTGAGCACCACACTTCTCCCACAGTGGCTTTGTAGAGAAAAATTTACCTTTTATTAGCTGTTTTGCACTGGCTTTTTCTGACGTGGTGGCCCAGTGAGAGTGGCCTGTGAACCCTAGACTTCAGACCACCAGACACAAAGTCAACAGCAGTTCCATTTGCATTTGTGCTCAAGAGTTTTAAAAACCTGCATATGACATCAATAGGATCTTAAATATAAATACAGACTGTGACCAAATTAATGTACCAGAACATGACATTCATTTATTATAAATGATTTCTCATATTGTTTTCAAAAATTTCTCAACTTTAACCTGTACAATAGATCCTTTTATTGATAACCTTTAAAACCATTAGACTTCCAGGTTATTTCTGGAAAGAACAGACAATTTTGTCTTAACATACAAATTTTACCTTAAGACATAGGAGATTCCTTTTTCAAACACTTTTTAATTAAGACTTGTTCTTAATGCTTTTTAATATTGATTTTAGGTGCTAAGAATATTTTAGATATGATTAATAAAATATCATGAAACAACTTCTGCTGTTATAACTTACTATTATTTATACTACCTTTCTCATAAATATATTAATTGTTCTATTATTGGAGTGTTGAATATTTGTTTTGCCTTTGAACTTTGATATCATTGTTGGAATGCTGATCTAGGTTGAATAATTGTAAAAATTGTCTAATTTGAAAATGTAATCACTTTATATTATTTCACACATTTATGAGTATTGATACTGTTAACATAGTTTACTGACTTGGAATTCATTTCACCTAATCTGAGAGGCAAATATACAGCTTTTATTTCCTTTTGAACATTCTGATTTTAACTATTTTTTTCAGTTCCTAAAGGATTGAATTTAGTGAATAGAGTGTCTTTCATTTTTAAAATTACACAATACCCTCTTATTTCAATATTTACTTGGAACCATTTATGGACCTTTATTGTACTGATACATTTTCATTTTTGATAGGTAATTATGCTGTTTCAATATCTATAGTATTTAATATGCTTTTATATCAAACAAAGTGTGTCTTCAGCATTTTTTTGTATTTGTGTATCAACAATTTTTGCACATATGGATTAAGAAACACAGAATCAGATAAATTTTGATATTCTTCTGGAATGATTCAAATTGTTTCTGAGATTTCATAAGTAAAGAAGTCATACAGAAGCTTTGCTTTTTTCTGTCTTTTTATCACTGAGCATCTTTTTATATCCATACATATAATTGCATGAACAAAAGCTCATTCTTTTATTGTTAACAAGTGTTCTAATGAAGGGATGTACTACAATTGTTTATCCGTTTATCCTTTGAGAGACATTTGAGTCATTTAAGCCTTGGGGGCTATTGCAAATAAAATTATTACAAAGATTTATATACGTCTTTGACTTATCTTTATATTTCTCTTGGAAAAATATCTAGAAGTAGAATGGCTAGATCATATTACAGATGTATATTTAAGTTCATATTATAACCAAGAAGTTTACTAAAGTGAATGTATGATTCTTTTAATTTCAGACTACTATAATTACATGAGTGTTTTAGATGGCAGATGTTTCCACCAACACTTAGTGTTGTCAATTTTTTCAATTTTTAGCTATTTTAATGGGCACATAGGCATATTTTGTGTGACTTAAATTTGCTTTTTTGGTAACTAATGATTCTGAGTATATTTTCACAAGTATCTTTTAGGTTCACGTTTTGTTTTTGTAAATATTCTACTTGCAAATTTTGTTATTTGTGTAAGGCATTAATGTATAGGTGTTCTTTATGTATTTTAGCTACAAATATCTATACTGCAATTATTTTTCCCATTTCAAAGTGTTTTTGTTTTTCTTTTAAACAAAATCACAGAGCAGATGTTCTAATTTGAATAATATCCAATTCTTAAATTGTATCTGTATTTATATAGGTTTTTGTGTGTATTTTATATAAGGAATATTTACCTACCTGGGTTTACAAATACTCTTACTGAAGTTCTCTTCTAGAAATACACTGCTTTAACTTTTAAAATTCCACTGTTTCTCTCAAGTTAGCTCTCACTTAAGATGTGAAATGATGGTCAAAGTATATTTCCATATAAATACATTGTTTTTCTAGCAGCAAGCAAGTGAGTATGTTTCTGGTTTGACAGTTCTCTTCTGTTGACCTGAATATATTACGTTTTGACAATGCCATTACAGCAGCTTTAGAGTCATTTTCTAAATTCTATTAGTTCAAATTCACCAATCAAAACAGTTTATTTTGGCTATTCTAAATTATTTATATTGTCAATTTAAGAAGAGCTGGTATCTTAATAAGTGATGAGCAAGATGTATCTCTCAATTCATTGTTATTTTATTTCATGCAATGTTTTGTAGTTTACAGCAAAAATATCTTGCAGTTATCTTGTTTCATTTCCTTTCCTTCTTCCTTTGGGCTATTTGGGGTAGAAGGTAGGAGCTTTCCGCTGAGCTATTCTCCAGGCCTTGTTTAACTTTTATTTGGAGATAGATTCTCGAAGTCATTAAATTCAGATTGGGTTCAGGCTGGGTTCAGATTCATGATTCTTTCTCATACCCACCCAGAGTTTTGGGGTTATAGGCGTGAACAACCAAACACACCAAATCTACGTTTGTGTTTTCTATTCAACTTGCTTTTTTTGTTGCTATTTCTCTTTCTCAGCTGAAAATTTCTCTTTCCCTTTTAAGAGTGTTTACTTTACCCCAAGGAATATATCATTAAGAATTGTTTTAAAATTTTTGTCTGATAATTCAAATATCTGGGACATATCAATTGTTAATCTTTTACCTTAAGAATTTTTTGATAATTTACATATTAATTTGGATCATTTCTCAGATTTTTGTAAATGGGTAGACCATGGTTCTTTTAAAGTCTTTTAGGTTTTGTTTTAGCAAGCAGTATGTGGCAATGTACAGAAATATTGTCTCTCAATTTCTTGGGTTGTGTTGTATTGTCAACGCTACTATGGATCCGTCTCCTTTGTACATGTTCAGGTAAAAACTGGGATATGTTGACTCACACAGTGAACTACCAAATTCCCTTTCTCCTTGCTCTGACTACTAGAGACTGGTTTTCTTGAATGTCTGCATACAAAGACAGGTTCTTTCATGGAGGGACCACATAACTTCAGTCTGGCACCACATGACTGGAGACACCCTTTAGGTAACCAACAAAAGAAAAGGAAAGGAAACAATGAGAGTTTCATTCATAGAAACCTCAGGTTTTTGGTCTATATTCTTTCTCTGAGAAGGATCCTCCACTTCCTCAGGATGCTAGGAATCTTTAATACTACCACTGCATGCAGCTCCATAGTTGAGGCTACCTGGGGTAGGATCTGTAACATACTGGTTGACTGAAGGCATATTACTTTTTCTACCATTTCTAAAGCCTGGACAAACAAGATCATGATATCACTAGGACTGGTTTCTGGTGAGTTTTTCTTTTCCAGAGTGCCTCAGGCTACATTCTCACTGTTTCCTCACCTGGCCTCTTCCTGTACATGTAGAGAAAGAAAGATGGAATATTTCTTCCCCTTATAATAAAACCAGCCCTAACACTTAGGGGCTCACCCCATGATGTCATTTAACCTTAGTTACCTCCTCAACTTCCTTATCTCCAAAAAGAGTTGCATAGAGGTTAGGACTTAAAATGAATTCCAAAGGGATGCAATTCAGTGTGTAACAAAACTCTTCTCTTCAGAAGTAAGAGTCTTTCTCCAGTTTTTTCTTGTCAGAATTAAAAGAGTTTTTGCTTTCTCTCTCTCTTTTTCTTTTTTGATTCACTTTTCCCCTGTAAGTTTCTACAATGGAGTCATTCTAAGAGCAAGGTTTTGGAGACCACTACCCAGCGGCTCCGAGCAGGATTTAAATTTAACTAGTTGGCTTTCTATGTTTATCTGTGAGTCTGTTCTAGGCCTCAGCCCCTTGCCTGGCTACAGGAGCTGATTCATAGTAAGTGAACCTCTATGAATCACTGGTCCTGGCTGAGGCCTGTAGTGGCCTCTGAGGTCAGAGATGCCTCAAAGGGCAAGATGAGGCCACAGCTGAAGACACCTTGGCTCCAACAATAATTAAGTCAATAGAGACTTCAGTTGAAGGAATTTCACTCCTGCAGTTGCACTCCTGCCATAAATGTTATCCTGGAGATAAAACAGCTCTCCTAAATTGGCATAATTTACTACTTGGAGAAGTCTTTGAAATGACTCCCAAGGTCCCACTCATTTCCCATGCTTTCCTCAGTTTGCTGATCTAGAGAAGTCTTTGTCTTAGCCCTCGGAGACTCGAGCTCAACTAAAGAGTTGTGACTCCCCTAGAGCCCTAAAACCATATAACTTGTCACATTTTATTTAAACCTCCATGGTACACTCGTTTGGAGATTAGGGATCTAGGTCAGGACCCAATAGCAAGCCAAAATACAAAATTCGAAAACCACTAGACCCTAACCCCTGTATGAGCTGTTCGAATTTTGTGTTCAATCTCTAATTTGCTTGTTATTGTTACTTTTTAAAGATTCATTGTATAAGTGCTTTTAATAATTTATCAAATGTTTTTAACTGACAGAAGTGGGACAGACAGTAGCTACTGAGCTGTTTATTCCTTGAAGGGAAAAACTAGATTTTTTAATTAATCTGACGTATATTTGCAAAAAAAGACACATTTTATTTTCTCATAGTTTTAAAATTTCTGTTATAGTTTATATTTACACGTTCCCCCAAAGCCTTCTGTGCTCATAGGTGGGACTTGGAAAGGTGATTGGTTCCTGGGCCATGATTATCATCAGTGGATTAGTCCACTCATGAGTGTACAGCTGAGCTGCTGTCAGGAGGTGAGATCAGGGGTGAAGAAGCCACTGGGCCATGATTTGGAAGGGTTTATCTCTTCTTTACTTCTCCTCTCTCACTCACTATCTCCTTCCCAGTGGCCGCATCATGAGCTGCTTCTCCTCTGCAGTACTCCTCTGCCATGCTGGCTTGCTTGGAGCTACAGGACTATAGACTAAAACTTCTACACACTATGAGCCAACATCTACCTCTCCTCTTTAAATTGTGGGTGTTAGCTATTGTGTCTCCATGGCATGTAAGTAACTAAGACAGTTACAAATTCCTTATTTTCCAATTATGATGTCAGACAATATAATATGTAAGTACAAAATTTTATTGTATTTAAGTATTTTTGGTAGTTTGCTATAATTACATAGTAAAATATTTGATTTTTTTAAATCTATTTTTTGTTAGTACTTGTGGTACCTGCAGTTTATGATCAATCTGAGGTGTATCTGTACATAAGACAACTTGTTTCTTTTTTTAATCACCTCCACCTTCCCTCCCACTTCCTCCTTTCTAAGTTTCCTATATCCATTTTCATTCTTGACTTGAGTATCAATCTTAGTTCATGTCTGTGACATATAAAGTTTACATTCATTGAAGTTTTTCAGTTCCTGTACTTGGCATAACTTCTACTTATTTCTCCTAAAATTGTGTATATTTTACTCTTGCAAAATTAACATTCTATATACAAGGTTTTTTATCAGCCTTTATAAGTTTATAAGTCTTGGTTTTTAAAACTTAATATCATTTCAACTTTTATTTTTTGAACATGTCCTGTTCTGAGAGAATGATTATAATTTTAATAACATTTATATGTATTATTTTATTTTTTTAATTTTTTAAATTTTATTTAAAGACAAAAAAAGCAAAACAGAAAAAAGGGTAGAAATAATACAGAATTTCAACAAAAAAAAACAGTAAGAAATCACTAGTTGATAAATTACATATTGTCTTTTTAGAAATAGTTCTTCATGTTACAAAATTAAGGCATACAAAGTAGACATTCAAACAGTGAGGCTGCAAACATTTCTGTTCAAAGATCCAACAAAAACTTAGTAATATGGTTATATCAATCCTATACACTTAAACATACATGCAGTTATATCCTTTAGAGCACTTTCTTTTCCTTCTTTTGCTGTACCATTATATAGAACAGTACTATTATTTACCAAATATGTTTATGGATTTCAGATGACAATAATAATTTCTCAATGTTTAAAAGCTATCTTCCTGGGCAATAACTTAGACTCTTATTACATAATAAGTCACAAGATCCTATGTCAATGATAATCTGTATCAGTTTGACGTTTTTTATTTATACTAGCTCTCTTAGTTTAAGAATTAGTACTTAGCAAACTTTAAAGACAGTTGTACAAAATATAAATTTCAACAATTTCTTTGAACATTTTTCTGTTTCTCCAATTGATATTTCTCATTTAACTTTAGTTTCATTAAATTTGAGAACATTTTTAGTATTTCCTCCAAAGAAAATACAAGAACAATGAACATTTTAAGAATATGAAGTTATATTGGAAAATATAGATTTTAAAAAATTTTAGGCAGACTTACTAAAGTATAATTTAAATACAATAAAATTCACCTGGTTATGGTTTTGAAAAATTATTTTAACTTTCCTTAATTTATATTTTTACTAGTTTATGTTGCAATATGTAATTTTTGCACACTTTTTGGGAACTGGTACATGTAAATATCATATCTTTATTATTTTTTATCTACTTTGTCACCTTTTCTTCCCTCTGATTTCCAAACAGTCTGCCTCCCTGCTTCTTACCATCTCTAATTATTCTGCTCTCAAACTTATTCATTATTTTGGGCTGCTCCTGTAAGAGAAACAATGCAGTATTTAATTTTATATATCTGACAGGCTCTCAACACCTACTCATTTTCTTTCTAATGACATGATTTCATCCTTCTTTATGGTTGAATAATATTGCATTGTTTACACATATCATGTTTTCCTTATCCACTTGTTTACTGATGAACATCTACACTGTCTCCATAGCTTAATGTTGCCATAAACATGGGTTTATATGTATTGCTATAGTGCAATGATTTTAGTCCTTTCTAGAGTGTACCTAGTTACATTTATTTTAAAATGTAATTGACTTAGAATTTTAAGGATTTTGTGTTTCAAATTCAATGGCTATGATTCCTTGATAATATATGGTATGGTCCACACAGGAGTGAGAAATCTCAAGTTACTAAAATAAAACTTTTATAAGCATTATAATTTTGATGCAAATTATTCACAGATAACATCTTTTTATCTATTTCTTTCCTTCTATTTCTTTTTCACTTTCTTTTAAAGGTGAAAATCAGTATTTCTTCTTCTTATTATTATTTAGCATTTCATGTACACAGTAGAATACATATAACCTCGATTAAGAAAATAAATATTTGTGTTATACTATGTCTTTGAAGAATTTAAGGACTGTATCATGTTCACCCAGAGAACCCAGGATAATCTCCAATATTGATAAGGTTAGCTTATTAGAAACCTTCATTCCAATAAAATAACCATGTTGTGTTGAATAATGATGCATTTTTTTTGTATTTTTCTTCTAGAATTACAAAACAGAAGTTAAACTTTCTCACAATCCCTGTAACTTAACTCTCTACTCATTTCTGAGCTACTTTTTTAAGAAAGCATTTCATAATCTATCAAAGAAATAATCTTTTTTTAGCTTTTTGAATAATTTATTCTATATGTATTTTTTATTTTTGATGACATGTTTCATTGTTAAGTAACAGTTCACCAAGTCATATTTTTGTCTTTATTCATTTACTTATAAGGGCCACATTATGTTACCCAGACTAGTCTCAAACTTGAACACGAGTGATCCTTCCACCTCAGTCGGTGCAGTAGCTGGGACAGGGGTGCTTGCCACCATGCCCGATTTCCTTAGTCACACTGTTGTCTGCTTCTAATCTTGCAATGGATGTTCATTTCCACTTCTATCAGTGCACTAACATTTATGTTCTACATCTGATATCTTATATTTCAAGTAAACAATATTTTGTGTTTTTATATACCATTCTGTTCTTTTCATTTCTTTATCATTAAATGTGTTTTCATTGCATATAAGATTTGTCATTTTAAATCATGTGTCAAAAACTTCAGAATAACTCATATTTGTTTTTTCCATGTATCTGAGGGCATTAACCATCAATGGATGTGCTAAAATATAATCTCAACTAAAAAAAAAATTTACAGAAGATATCAGTTATGTAGATTTAGGACACAAATTTAAATAAGGACATATTTGTCATAAAAATTTTGTTTATGAATATAACTTCTGGGAACGTCATTTTCCTAATTTACCCTTTAAGATTTGCTTTTCAGAAACCTTATCAATTTGTTTTAGTATCTCTACAGATTTTCCCACTTAAGTGGGGAATCATGAAAATATTCAAGTCAAAGCTTAATATTGCAAGTAATTTCCAGATAACCTAAGGGCAGCCAGTGAATTTACTCTTCCTCTACTTTTCTGGATTTTGTGGCTCTTTTTCGGCATTAAGCTTCTTGGAAAGTCCAAATCATGAAATGTGAGACTTACTTCATTCCATGGGATATGCTGGCTTTTAGAAACTTCTGAGTATGTACAATTCACTTAATCTGCAATGATTTTTCATTAATCTCTCAAAAAAGTGTCTTCACTGTTTTGGGAAATGTTAAATAGTATGTTTGAGCAGGAAATGCATCCCTGCAGGAATACAATAGGAGATTAGAGTCATGATCAAGATCTTCCTTCAGTTTTAGTTACAAAATTATCACAGTTGTGTCTTTCACTGGACTCTACTCTGAAAGAAGAAAATAAGAAAGGAAACAACATGTGAAATAGAAAATCTCTATATCTTTGCATTTGCATAACTATCTGGGAATTGTGACTAAACTTTATATAGTCTTAATTATGATAAATTTAAGTACACAATTCATGTAAGGAAAATACACAAATATGTAATTCAATAAGTATTCTGAGACCAAGAATGTAAAATGAGTGCTTTGTAAACAGGAAATAAGAGAATAAAATTCAATTTAGAGAGGCTTTAGGGTAATCAAAATTAATGTTTCTTAAATGTATTTCAAGGAGTTTCTTGAAAGAAGGCCAGAAAAACATGTAGATTTGCTGTCTGCTTTTCTTCTCTTGGATATTCTGTTATTGCACCAGTGTAAGACAAAATAACAATGTATATGCACATACATACATAATATATGGTAGTTATATGCATAAAATATAAATATATGTTCATATTTATATTGGATAAATATATAAGGAAAGATAAAAGTTTTTGTTTGTCTTTAAATATATGAATTTAAGCTTAACTGAAAAGTGTAAGAAGCATGGTAAATGCAAGAATAATGTAATACAATTAGGGAGAAACTTTTAAAATTATATATTCTTTCGTTTTTTCTCATAAAAATATAAATTTATATTATTCACATTTGGATAATACCTTATCATGTAATCTAGTGTATTATACAATTAAGTTAATACACCCTGCAGAGTTTAAATTCCCTGTTACAATTTCACTGCTTCTGTGTTCAGATCTCATAGTCATCTTCATAAAAGGTTGTAACTCTTCAAAATAGCTTAGAATCTCCAACCTGATCTTTAGCCAATTCTTAGTTTTAAAAAGCAGGCATGCTGAACTATTTTCCTAACATCTTGAACATCACACACATTTTTCTCTGTGTGCACATGCTGTTTCTTCTTCTCTACTTATTACTTTTTCCCTTGCTAAATCGTTTTCATCTTGCTCTTGTCATCTTCAAAGTTACATGCTTTAGAGAGCATTTTCTGATTCCCTAAGAATTATCCTGTTCTTCTTTTTCCGTATTTTTCCTACATTGAGCAATAATTATCATTTGTTGCACCCTTATGATGTTCCAACATTTACTTAATATTTTATTTCACATAATATAAGACAGCTTTATTTTAGATAGATGATAGACCCAAATATGATCAGAAGATATTACCAATTATATATCATATTCTGTTTTAAATATGTACAATGTGTGAAAAAGAGGAATTCTTAAAAACAGTGGAATATATAATTACATATACTGTAATTTTCTCAGCAGTTACATAAGGAAGATACCAATAAAACTACTCTATGATGGAAGAAAGAAAAACTTACAGTAATTAAATAACTTTTTTAGATAAACAATAAAGTTACAATTCTATCATAATTGTCTCAATTGAAAACATATTCTCTTAAAAACTTTATCATATTGTTAAATAGAGTATTGCAAATGAGTCAGGTCTGTCTCCTTCAATATTTAATCTGCAGTGCTCAAAAGAAAACATAACTCAATAAGTACTGGTGAATTAAAAAAATGAACACAATATTTTATTAATTGTGTCAAAAATAAAACCAGAGACTAACTTTCTCAGTCAGAATGTAGTACTTTTGCAACTATATTGTTATATTCAATAAAACCAATTTGAGTTTGATAGATTGAAATTAAGACCTTATACTGATTTTATAATATTTATAATGGAATAACATTAATATATGCCATAAGAATTACTGATACAATAAACAAAGAATAACATAAAGTAAAAGAAGAACACTAATTGCTCACCATTAAATTAAGTTGGTATACGACTGGAAGAAACGTTGGATATGGCAGGAGAGCCCTAACTCCATAAGGAATTGGCTTCAGTTGGTTGCTCCCCGCGCCGAGCAGATTGGTGAAATCTGCTGGGACTAGTCTGTGCCCCTGGCCGGGACCCACTGAGTCGCTACAAATTAATTCCCTAATATCGGCACACACTGATGCAGTGAAGGCCTGCAAAGGTTGACTGGCCCGGAGGAGAGAAGCCAGCGCACACTGCCCATGCATGAACTCTAATCTCTGATAGTCTATTGAAGAGGGCAAAACTCCTAGCCTGCACCCTCCAGAGGAGCCTTAACCAACAAGAAAAGGGTCTGGGAATTACACTGTACACTTGTATAGAAGGAACCAAAAACATGACAAAAGGGAGAAATAAGAAAAAACCCCCAGCCCCCAACCCTGAGAATATTGATCCAGGAGAGGTAAATACAAAAGAGATTGAAGGCAGCAAAAATACAACATCAAACACAGTGTTAGCGGACATAAAGTGATATCTTCAGGACCTCGTAAGAGGGACCAAAACTGAAATATTAATTCAAATTAAACAAGAGATAAGTAGATTAATAAAAGAAAAGCTGGGCACCTCTCAAGAAGACACAGACAGAAGAATGGAGGAACACAAAAAGGAGAGAAACATTTAATGAAGAATACAGGAAAAACCTAGAATTTATGAAGCAGATTCAAAGAGATTATCAGGAAACTAAAGACTCCATAGAAAGCTGGCAAAACTGCTTGAAAGAAACCAAAGATAGACTATAAAAATTGAACACAGGCTTGCAATGTGTGATCATGAAACAGAAGATCTCTTAAAAATAACAAGGGAGCAGGCAGTAAAGATTCAAAGACTGGAAGACGACAAGAGGATCTATAACTTAAGAATAAAGCATGTCAATGAAGAAGCAAGAATCAAAAC
This sequence comes from Dolichotis patagonum, assembly GCA_004027295.1. NCBI lineage: Eukaryota > Metazoa > Chordata > Mammalia > Rodentia > Caviidae > Dolichotis > Dolichotis patagonum. The sequence goes on from PVJX010000783.1 coordinate 23,108, forward strand.
AGAGGAATTACAAAGTTATTCACAGAAATTATTAAGGAAAATTTCCAAGCATAAAAAAAGAAATGATATGCACATGTATGAAACATACAGAACTCCAGCCACCTACAACCAAAACAGAGCTACACCTAGACACATAATAATCAAGATCCAAGAAATTCAATATAAGAACATAATATTAAAAGCCATCAGAGAAAAGAAACAGATCACCTATAAAGGAAAACCCATCAAAATCATGGCAGACTTCTTAACATGGACCATCAGGTCAAGAAGAGCTTGGAGTGAAGTAATTCAAGCGCTGAAAGAGAACAATCTCCAGCCCAGATTGATGTATCCTGCAAAACTCTCTTTAGAAATTAATGGAGAAACAGATGCTTCCATGACAAAGAGGAGCTAGGAGAATTTGTGACCACCAGTCCAACCCTACAAAAATTACTGAAGGACATTCTAGGGAGAGAGAACAAGAATACAAGTATTTCAGAAACAGTGGCAGAGAGACCTCAGTGAATGGGGCAGATAGAGGAATGGAACAGAAAAATAGACAACCAATGGTAGAAAAACAGAATAGCAGGAATAAGGCAGAGAAGATTGGCTATAATCTCTAGTATAGATGGCCTTGAAATATTAACAGAGAGAAACACAGGCAGAGTAGATCAGGAGATAGGGTCCATTGAGCTGCTCTATATAGGGAGGCAGTTGGACCCCAAACAAGCAGTGCATCCTATGGGAGTGAAAGGGGGAGGAATTGTCTGAAAAAGGGAGGCAGAGGATATTGTTAATGGGGTAACAAGATTTAAAATTTACATTATTCTCACCACTCTGCTTGGATGGATTCTGTGCTGTTCCAGTTTGTATACTTACACTAGACTTGAGGACATGGTCAGCTATCCCAAAAATAAGAGGACATATTATGGTAATCATCCCTAATTTTCCTATCAACTTAATCTGAAGCCCTTTATAACTTATACTGTCTTATTATGACTAATCTTATTTGAATCTGGTTTGTTAGATTGCTACTTTGTATTGACTGAATTTATTTAAATCTGTTATGATTGATAGCATCAAGTCTAAGAGTATAGGCAACTACACTGAAGATGACAAGATTCACTAAGATACCCACTCTGGTTTGATTATTACCTGCCTTTGAAGTTTTATAATGTCTCCAATGCTTTATTTTTATTAATGCTGTTATATACTGCTGAGACATCATGGTAACCATTGTAGATCACCTTGTATTGCAGTTTTATGTGATTTTTTTTGCCTCATTCTTTTCTAGGAATTGTTTTGTTTTATCTTGCTTTGTTTATTTTTCCCTCTAAAACAGAAATGATAGATACACATGTAGAGACTCATGCATGTGTAGAGCTTATAAGCAATTTATGAGAACCAACTATATAACACATGTTGAAATGAACAACTACTTTGAAGAAAAAGAGACACTACAATACCCAGTGCTGATTCCATAATGTCATGATGTGAAGTCCAGCAAAACTATCACTTTTTGTTCAAAGTGATTTTAGCTTGCTTTGTCTTGTTTAAGCTCAACACATATGAAGGTATGGACAGCTATTTTGAGGAGAATGAGAGAAACTATGACAGCCATTCTTGGCTTCCCTAATGTCTGGTCTTGAAGACCTGTAATGCCCTCCTTGTCCTGCTCAGACCAATTCGATACTAGGTTGTTTCATGTGAATTCCCTGTATGTGACAATATGGACAACTATTAGGAAGAAAACAAGAGTCAATATGATAGAGAGTGAATATCTCCGATTGTCTAGTTTTGAAATTTATCTCTTACGTTGCTTTCTTGTGATCCTGCTTTGTTCTGTTTTGTTGTGTTTAATTTTACCCTTTTGATATAATTGCATGTATATTTGAGTGGGTAAGATGGATGACCATATTGCTGTTTTTGTCAGATCGTGGAGCAGAACTGTTAACAGTCTCACTGTTTGACTGTCTACTTTACATGTTTTAACTTTGTAATTTGAACACTATTTCCAAGAAGTCAGTATGTAATTTGTCAAGTAATAATTTCTTAGGTTTTTTTTTTGTTGTTGTTCTTTTCCTTTATTCCTTGGAATTCTGTATTGTTGCTACCCTTTATTCTGTTTTGTTTGTTTTGGTTTTTTTTTCTCTTTAAATAAAATTTTAAAAAATGTAAAAAAAAAATTAAGTTGGTATAATCTGGGAAGGAAGAATAGGGAAAGAAAATCTGAGAGGAACCAATCAGGAAACAGAATCTGAGAGTTACGGATCTTATGAAAAGTATTTTTGGGTGTGGTTAAATTGACAGAGTATGTGTCCACGAGCAGTGTGTACATAAGTACAATTATATGGATGCTTGCTAAGAGTGTTCAAGAAACTTTAAGATTTATTTAATTATCATGTAAACCATGAAAATAACTTTCTCATATATATCACTTTGTCTTTTTCAAATGGTAAACACAATAATACCATGCTTTTAGTAGTACCTATTAAAATATATTTAATAGGTAAAACTCATTCATCTGTTTTGATATGGTATAATCCAGTCAACGAGCTAGTGTATTTTAATAAATTGAGTGACAAAAAATACCTAAAATAATCATTTAAAAATCTTGATTCTTTTAATTATCAATATCATTATTGGAGATAAAACCTAGGGCCTTGTTATACTAGGAAAGCACTGCAGCAGTAAAATTGCCCTACAATTTTATTATTTTTAATGTCCTCCAACTTTACTAAGATAAAGATAGACAAATATCCAATCTATTTGTAACATACAATATAAGCTTTTAATGTATGTATATACAGTGAAGCAACTAAATGAAATGTATTTATGACCTTACATACTTATTTCTTTGTGGGTAAACACTTCAAATCTGTTCTAGAAATTTTCAAGTATATAATAAATTACTGACAGTAGTCAACACACTATGTAATAGAACTCCAGAGCTTACTTGATCTACTAAAACTTTCTGCTCATTTTACAACATTTCTCCATTCCTTGCCCGTCTACCCTTCTAATGCTGAAAACCACTATTTTACTATCTGTTTATGTGAGTTTGTTTTTATTAGAGTCTGTGCTCAGCTTATTTTACTTAAGAACAATGTCCTCTATGCTCAGCTATTTGTCACAAATGACAGGAATTCTTTCTTTTTTAAAGTTAAAAAGTGTTCTATTGCAAATGTGTTTCTCAGTGAATGTAACCCATTTTCTTTATCCATTCATCCTTTCATGGACGTTAGTTCAATTTCTTTCCTTGACTATTATGATTAACATTGTATTTGGACATGGAAATGAGAAAAGCCCTTTGACATATTCATTTAATTTCATCTGAAAAAATACTCATAAATAGAACTGTTAGTTCTATTTTCATTTGTTTTTAGTGTTTTCCATATTGGCTGTATCAATTTGCATTCCTACCAACAATGTTCATAGTATCTTCACTTTTTATTTTCATAACCCTTACCTTTTGTTCTTTTAACAATTGGCTAATAGGACTTCAGAAATATTCTTGTAGGAAAGTGGTCAAAAATTCTCACATCTTTCCTCCTCTTTGACAATATTTAATGGCACAAACAAATTCCGTTTTCACCAGAAATTGAGTATCCATAAAACATAGTAATTTTTTAATGGACATACAGTTTATCAGGTATTTAAGGATTAACATCAAAATACATGGATTCAAAAAATATATACAGGGGCCAGGAATATAGTTCAGTGGCACAGCACATACCTGGAAAAAGCAAGGCCCTGAGTTTGATTCACAGTGCCAAAAATACAGAACAAAACAAAATAAAATAAATAAATGTTATCTGTTAACTATTTTTTAAATAAAATTTTGTGCAAAACCTGTTAGGTAAATAAATGAAAAACAAGACTGAATTTTGGAGTACTTACCCTCTTCTTTTTTCCTTTTAAAAGTTATTAGGAAGTAACTTTTGACCACATTAAGTCAATATAAGAAGAATATACCTGGAACATATAAAAATAAATTATAGAAACAAAAATTATTTGTGGCTATTTCCCTTATTCATCTGAAAACTTAGATCACTATTTTAAAATAATTTTAAGAGTGTTCTTGAGTTATAAAATGTATATATTTTGTATATTTAAAGTGCACAATTTGATAAATATTGATCCATATAGATAATGATGAAACCATCGTCATCAAGACAATGAACATATTCATCATTTTAAAGATTTCTTCATTCCTTTGAAAATATCATCCACTGTTTCCTGTCCTCCCACCAACCAAAGACTGGTATCAATATAGATTAGTGTGTACTTTCTAAAATTGTGTACCCAATAGAACCACAGATTTTTTTCTTTTATATGAGCTTCTTACACTTGATAAAATTGTTTTGAGATGATAGTGCAATATAAGACTGTTTTCATATTGCAGTTCAGGGTCAGGAAACACTTATTTTCAAAGAGGCTGCATAAAAAATTTGATAGGCTTAGTGGACCACATGTGGTCTTTGTTACATATTCTTTATTTACCACTACTAGATTACAAGCTGTACAGCAGCAGATCAAAGACCAGATTTAGTCTAGGGCTATAGATAGCTATTCCCATTGAAGTTATTCCCTTTTCATAATTGACTAGATTCCATAATTGACTAGATTACATTTTCTTTAGCCATTCACATGTTATTGAATATTTGGCTTAGTTCCAGGTTTTCATTATTGAAAATAAACAGGCTATGAACATTCATGTTTAAATCTCCGTAAGGACATTTATTTCCATTTTTCTAAGCTAAATACTTTGTAGTGAAATACCTGGCAGGTATATGTATTTTAGAAACTTCCAAAGAGTTCTCAAAGTTTTTATCCTTGTTTCTTTTGTGCCAGCAGTGTATTAAAGTTCTACTAACTACATTCTAGCCAGTAACTCATAAAGTTAGTCTTTTTAAATTATATATTAATATATTAATAGACAGATGTATCTCATTAGAATTTTAGCTGTCATTTCCCTAGTAGTAAGTATTATTCCTGTCCATATTTGCTATCCATATATCTACTTTGGTAAAGTGTGTGTTCTAACATTTTGTTTACATTCAAAATTTGGATCCATCATTTTCTTATTCAGTTTTGAGCTTTTTTAATATATACTAGATAAAGGTTCTTTATCCATATGTGATTATAACATTTCCATCAGCCTGCAGCTTATCTTTTTATCACAATTTTATCTTTTGAAGAGAATGGCTGAATTTTGTGAGCTCTAAATTATCATTTTTCACTTTTGTGTTTTGTGACCTTAATATCATACCTATGAAATACTTTGCGAAATTACATGTGAAACTACAATGTCAAATTACAATAATTTTCTCCTATGGTTTCATCTGCAAGTTGTGAATTTACATTTTGTATCATCTATCAACCAACTTAACATTTGATTATATGAACTATCTTAGTTTGTGTTTAAGTTTATATTTTGCCATGATCCTGGAAGGGTGGTTTCACTGAATGTAGAATTCTGCAATGAAAGATTTTTTTCCACTGTAGTCTATTGCAGAACTCTACATTCAGTGAAACCACCCTTCCAGGATCACAGCAAAATATAAACTTAAACACAAACTAAGGTAGTTCATAATTGGTGTATTTCTGCAAAACAAATCTGCACTTATATCATATAGCATTGTCCTTGGACTTCAGGAAAACAATGAGTCATTACAAGATACACAATATCCATGGAATAAAAGTATATAATTCCTCTCAAAACCTGGAATATCCAAATAATAATGTGTATTATGAAACTTCAGAAAGACAATGCTAACTATGGAGTTTATCACAATTTCTATATTTACTGTGAAATAATTTATGATTCTACAATTTTAGTAATTTAAAAGGAAAAGAACTATAAAATATAAAATTCAAACAAAAAATACTGATTTCAACCCATAATTGTTAAAAAGCATTCATTGGTATTCACTGAATTCCTTTCTTATTGAATGTAAGAAAGCATATTTCATCAAAATCTGAAGTGAGTAAAATGTCAGAAAAAAAATAAAGTGATTATAGTAAGCAAGTATTTTTTATCTTAAGTCCACATATTCTTTACTAATAAAGAAAACTTCGTTATGCACTTGCATTTTCAAACAAATGAAGACCAAGTCACTAGTAACATCCTTATATATGGAGTGAAACTATATGCAAGGAGAGATCTTGCATATTAAATACAAAATTCATAGCTTCACAAAATGCTGCTTATTTCCATATAGTAGAGAGTTATGGCAAAATTAATGAGATCTTATGAGGAAAAATGTCTTCCATTGCAGTTCATGTTTCCAGCATGAGTAACTTACTAAGGAAATGGAAGAGTTTAGTGTCTGGCACTGAGTCCATTTGCATACATCTTTGTTGAAAAGAACACATTTTTTCTAATTCTTTTCCCATCATTTACTCCAGAGCACCTTTATTCTAAGACCAGACTGACACTCATAGTGGAGCTATAAGCAGCAGAGTAAGAGCCTCTCTGATAGAAACAGCTCAGATGCTATAATAATACATCATGGATAAGACCAGATGGAACGAGATAAATCCTCTAGACCCAGGAAGAAACTAAAGGGGAAAAAAAAAAAAGAAAACAAAAACATGAACAAAAGGCTGTAGCCAGAAACGCACTCACAGGAACCAGTCCCATTGTATATGAAATGCCTCTAGAATTTGAAGTTGCATGGTTGTGGTAAAGTTGGGGGTTGGTGAGCCCAAGGGCACTGGCAGGAGGACGCAGTCATGGAAGGGAGCAGCAAAGTGGAGAATAGCACTGGCTAAGAGATCTGCACTGGCTTGGCTCTTGGTGAGTGTGGGAAACTCAGTCCTCCCATGGGAGTGGGCAATTGGCCAGGAGACATTTTGGAGTTGGACAGGATAAGCTGGGAACCACAACTGCAGTGGCTTCAGTCAGCCTTTCCTAGCACAGAGCAGATTGATGAGAATTGCTTGGACTGAGTTCCTCCCTTGTGTGTTACCCAATGGCCAAGAAAGAGGTCTCCCTGAAGCTATTCCTAACTGGTCCCATCTGTGCAGCACACACTAACATGGTGAAGACTCTCAGTGGTTGTCCAGCTCAGAAGGGAGGGGCCAGCCTGCCCCACCCCTGCTTATACTTCAGTGGCCATCAGCAGACTGGGGAGGGCAGCAATCCCTAACCAGCATGCTTCAGAGTAATGGTAGCCAATACAGGAAGTGCCAGGGACCCCCACTATCCCCTTGGCTGGAAGAAACCAGAAACAAGATAAGAGAAAGAAACAAAAGGAAGTCTCCACCTCCAACACAAATGGTACTGGCCCAGAAGAGGTAAACACAGAAAAGATTGGGGGTTGCACACCTGTGGTTTCAGAAAAAGCAGCATCTGACATAAAAAATTATCTTCATGACATTATAAAACAACTCAAAACAGAAATACTACTACATGTAAAGGAAGATATAAGAAAAATAGTAAAAAAAGTGCTAAGCACTTCTCAAGAAGACACATATGGAAGAATAGAGGAGCATAGAAAAAGGAGAGAAACCTTAGATGAAGAATATAAAAAAAATCTAGAATACATAAAACAGATTCAAAGAGATGACCAGGAAATTAAAAACTCCATTGAATACTGGCAAATCTGTTTGAAAGAAACTAAGGATAGACTATCAAAACTTGAAGATAGGTTTGAAATGTGTGATCACAAAAGGAAAAATATCTTAAAAATAACAAGGAACCAGAAAGTAACAATACAAAGGCTAGAAGATTACAAGAGGATCTATAATTTAAGAATAAAAAATGTGAGTGAAGAAGCAGGGGTAAACACAAATGAAATACAAAGGCTATTTACAGAAATAAAGAAAACTTCCCAAGATAGGAAAAAGAAATGTTATCCAGATATATGAGGCATACAGAACTATAGCCATCTATAACCAAAATAGATCTACACCCATAATAATCAAGATCCCAGAAATCCAACACAAGAACAGAATATTAAAAGCTATAAGAGAAAAGAAACAGATCACCTATAAAGGAAAACCATAAGAATCACAACAGACTTCTCAACACATACCATCAAATAAAGAAGAGCTTAGAGCAAAGTATTCCAAGCCCTGAAAGAAGATAACCTCCAACCCAGATTGATGTACCCTGCAAAAATAGCTCTTAAAGTCAATGGAGAAACAAGATGCTTCCATGACAAAGAGGAACTGTGGGAGTTTGTGACCACCAATCCAACCCTACAAAAAATACTGAAAGACATTCTAGACAGAGAGAAAAAAAGACCATGGTTACAAGAACAGTGACAGAGGAGGCTCACTGTATGGGACACACCGTGGAATGAATGGGAAAAGTAGACAACCAATGGCAGAAAAATGGCATGGTAGAGATGAGGCAGAGAAGGTGGACCAAAATCACTGACATGGATAGTCTCAATACACTAATAAAAAGAACCACAGGCAAAGTGGATCACGAGATAAGAGTCCATCAAGATGCTCTATACAACAAATATATTTAACTTGAAAGAGAGTTATGGACTTAGGGTCAAAGATGAGAAAATAATGTGACAGGGAACTAGAAAAAAGTGGGTGTAGCTCGCACATCAGCTGCAGATTGCTTGGAAAGACAACACTTTCATACAATGCAGAACTACTCAGATATAAGGAAGGAAAACTTGAAGTTCTTGTAGGTAAATGGATACAACTTGAGACCAGCTCAGGAGTAAAAAATTTCAGAACCACTTAAGTAAATAGGGGGTTGCCTCCCTAATCTAAAAACTAAGGGAGGTTGTGGGATAAAAAAAAAAAAAAGGTGCAATGTACCCTGGGAAAGTGAAAGAGGAGGAATTGTCTAAATAGAGAAGGCAGAGGACACTGTTAATCTTGTACCATGATTTGAAACCCATAATTTTTTCATCGCTCTGTTTAGTTTATTTACATTGTGTTCCAGTTTGTCTGCTTGTACTAGATTTGAGGTCACAGACAGCTATTCCAAAGATAGCAGGATATACTACAGTAACCGTTTTTAATTTCCTATTAACTTATTCTGAAATCCTACCTTGTTTTGACTGACTTTATTCAAATCTGTTTTGTTTGATAGTATCAAGTCTAAGAGTATAGGCAACTACTAGAATACAATATGATTCACTATGATACCCATTCTAGTTTGACTATTACCCTCTTTTGAGGTCCTATAATGTCTCCAATGTTTTGTTTTTATGGAACATACTGCTATGTTCCATTTTATTGTACCTGATGATATGGGCAATTCTAATGAAGATAACAAGAGACATCATGGTAACCATTGTAGATCACCTTGTATTGTGGTTTTAAATCGTACTATGTATACCCTTTTGTTTTGAATGACCTCATTTTGTCTTTTTGGGTTTTTTTTTTCTCATTTGGTTTTATTCTTTTTAACATAAAAATTAAAAAAAAGAAAAGCAGATTACTCAGTAAGTAATAAACAAAGAAGTTAAGAGAGAAATAACAGCATTCCCTTCACTTCTCAGGATTAAGAGATGTATATGCAGAAATAAATATCTAGATTCTGACAGGACAGATAATAAATGTTTTATTTAGAATCACAAAATTCCAGCTTATTGACAAATCAATAACATGTAAAATTTTGCATAAGTTAGTATATTGAATAAATAAATGAAATAACATTTGTTCTTACAGTCATGGAGAGGTAAATGCACTAGTGTGCTAAGACCTTTTTATGGCCTGACAGGACTATACTTACAAGGTACTTGAAATGTAGTCCTGGCATTTATTATTCTGACATATTGTGAAATATTGTGAAATATTTCATTTAGCCAAATATAGTGAACTAAAAACAGCTCATGGTTGATCAAAGTCTTTCAAGTTGTAAAAGCACGACTACATCACATTACAAACACCCATCATAAAATCATACACATCAAACAGACAAAAGCCATAGTCAGTTGACAAGTGGAGGTTAAATCCTTCTAACACATAGAAATGCAGGCCCAGTGTTCGGCATCTGAACTTCTTTAAAAACTAACTGGAATTTCCCCAAGTCTGTCTCATTAGAATTCATTTCCCCTGCCAAAGCATTCCATAAGTGTGGAAGAGATAAAACTGCAACACAGAAACATATGGGCAGGAGATAAAAAGAGATCAGTGAGCAGGAAAATATGTTTCTTAAAATCTGTGCTGCAGTCATTTTTCTTCTCAGTTTTGTTGTTTGTTTTGCCATTGAATGCCCATAGCCAACATTAAGAATGTTTCTACACAACAGCAAAGAATAAATCAACACTGAAAAATCAAGAGGAATCAATTCAGTTAATAAAACAAAAACAACATCAACAAATAGAAGCAAGATTTTAGTATTTTACAATACATTGATTATTTTGTTTGATTGTTAGGCACAATCTAAATGATTTGTAACAGAGGTAAGTTCATCATTTAGAGTTTGCTTTACCTGTAAACCATAAGTACCTTCAGTATTTGTGTATCATTGCACTTTATACTATGTTTAACATCACAAGTCACTTACCTTCTTCAAAGTAATATATGTAACAGTTGGTTATGTTTCCATAAGGTGGGAAATGTTTTCTAAAAACTAGTATTTTAACTAGTCTACATGGCTTATCTGAGCCTCTAATCCCTTATATGGGAAAATGATAAAAAAAATGAACCATACTTCCCACCCTTAAATGATATTGCAAATCTTCAATATGACCCGTAGTCATACTGTTAAACTGCCTAATGACCTAGAACCACCAGATAAGCAAAAACACCTCTTTAAAGTATAATCCAATTGTTTAAAGGAAATTTTGCATTCAGCCTGAGATAGAGTATTAGGTATTCTGTAATCTTCTGCTTGAAACACCTGAGTGTTTGACCAAATGCACAAAAGAATAGTCTGTAAGGTATTGTACATTAGGCAAAAAAGAGCAGTGATCCAATATAAATGTAAAATAAACAAGATTAATTTTGTAATTAGTGGCCTCTGAGGTCTGGAGAATTCCCAAATGGAGCACAGCAAGTGAAAACACAGGCATAATTTGAAATTCTCCTATGGGAGAAGACACAGATTTGAGGCTCTGTGGGAGTTACGGTACCTGGGATTCTCAGAATGCATTGACAACAGACAGATGACTTACCCTTGTCATGTTGGTTTGCTGTTGTTGGTTCACCTTTTTTCCCCCTCTGTTTAATTGCTTGTCTAGGCTGGTGGATTCATTCTGTCTGGGTTCATTGAGTTGTAGTCCTTGTAAATTATTTCTTATATGTCCTTCAGAACCTTTAGGAGTGCTGGTTTGGTGGTCATTAATTTCCTCAGATGTTCTTTGTCATGGAAGTACCTTATATCTCCATCAGTTTTGAAAGATAGCTTTGCAGGCTACATAAATCTGGATTGAGGTTGCTTTCTTTTAGGCCTCAAAATACTTCATGCTGAGCTCTCCTTGACTTGGAGGTTTGTGTTGAGGAGTCTGCTGTGATTCTGATGGACTTTCCTTTACAGCTGATTTATTCTTTTCTCTTAAAACTTTTAATATTGTGTTCTTGTGTTGAATTTCTGGAATCTTGATTATTATATACGTTGGTATAGCTTTTTTTAAAATCATGGCTAATTGGAGCTTTACATGCTGCACTACGTTTGCTGTTACCATAAATGTAAATCTAGCTCACAGCCTATAGAGGTTTCAGTCCATAGTTGGTTGGCTATAAGGCAAAGTCCGATGGCAGAGGGGCATCGCAGAGAGAAATAGTTTATGGCAAGCAGGCCTGTGAGAGCACGCTAACACTCTTTCTGCCCTTATATTTTATGCAGACCACATGCCCTAGGGCAGATTTAGCACTTATACACTTAATCCTAGCCAAAATGTGCCAAACTCATCAGCGGAGTGATTCGGTAATCACATATCCTTCATGCCAGCACCATACAGTCTATATGTACAGCTACCTCTGAAAAATCTCCTCCCCTCATGATGGCATGAGGTTTTGGTGGGTGACATCAAGACACAAGCCATAACGTCTCGAACTCATGGTGATTCTCCTGTCTCAGTCTTCCTAAAACTGGAATTACAGATGTGTACCACAGGATGTTCCCCAGTACATCTAGGAATTAATATTTCATAATTTTGATTGTAAAGATAATTCATTTCTTTCACTAAATTTATTCCTAGATGATGTTCTTTTAACTTTTGTGAATGTGTTGCCTTCTTGATTTGTTTTGCAACAAGCTCTTTAAAAGACCATAAGGATACTGATTTTTGTCTGCTATTTTTTTGTTTTTTTGGTTTTTGGTAACAGGTATCAAACTCACTACCTTGTCCTTTCCAGACAGGCACTTATGCCACTGAGCTAAATCCCCAGCCCTTTTCTGCTGTTTTTGCAATTCACAACTTACTCAAATTGTGAATTTGTTCTTTGTATATCTGTGTTCGTATGTGAGATCTTCCTATTTTTCTACGTATAAAATTTTATCTACTGCAGAGGCCTTGGTTCCATCGTTCCTAGTTAGATAATCTTTAATTCTTTTTCTTTCTTTCTTTCTTTCTTTTTTTTTTTGGCTGTTGTTTTTTGGCTAATAATCTTCATTCTGATTCTAGTACTATATTTGTAAATGTGGATATCTTGCTTGGTATGAAATCTTAAAGAAAATTCAAATTTTTCCTATTCAGTGTAATGTTGGTCCTGAGTCTGTCATATATGGGTTTTGGGGGGTTTTTTTAGTTTTTGTTTTGTACTGGGAATTGAATTCATGACCTTACACTTGCCAGGCAGGTGCTTGCACTGCTGAGCTCTATCTCTGGCCTTATGGTTCTTGTTGTAATGAATTATGTTCATTCTATATTTCATTTTTGGAAAAAATTATCAAGAAAGGATGTTGAATGTTATCAAAAGCCTTTCTGGATCTATTGATATGATAGATGTCAGATATATAGATATTGCTCATTTTGTTGATGTGTTATGTCATATTTACTAATTCATATATGTCTAAGTATTGCATCCTTGGGATAAATCTCATTTGATCATTTTTCACTGAACTGTTTTCATTTAGCACTCAGTGATTTTTAAGTAAGAAACAGCAACTTCAGAAGAAAACTGTCAGTGTGTTTTTTAACTTGTCTAATCCTTATTTTATGAAAAGTTGGATGAGTGGTCTTAACAAAGATATGCTTATCTGATTTGTAATATTATTGAATTTTATTGGGCTATGGGGTTTGGAACATCTTTGAGCAGTATATACACAGTACCCAATTATTATTTTATTTCTTTTTAAAATCTTTGTCTAGAAAAACAATTCTGTATGAATTGAAAAGCATTTACAGAAATTTTAATTCCCATTTATTCCATGGATCATTTATTTTATGTAAGTTTTCACAAATAAAATAAACATTAGAAATATTTTATGGTTTAATTTTGAAATTTATTTATTAACAAAATTGATTATGAGATAATACAGAATAGAGGAAGCAAGTTTGATACTTTATAATAAACTCACTTATGTACTTTTAAGTATAGAAAAAATAATATCATGGTCAATATTTTTAATGCAGTAGTTTTTAATCACAATATACAAAGATTTTGGGAGCATTTTCCATTGGAAAAATATCCAAAATTATTTGTGAGAAGAAACATGAAATGTATTCATTTGTCTGCTGTGATAGACATTTGCTTCTTACCCTAATATTCAAATTTTACTTTCCCTGTATTTTGTGACTTGATAAAATTTAGCAACACAACCTGACACTCTAAAAATATTTTTTTTCTAGATAATGGAATGGACTAATTTAGAAATCAAATTAACCATTTAAGCAACACCTGAACATGTACCATTTGCCACTTTTGAATGTATCTGATCCTATTAATGAGTACATTGGTTAACATGCAAGTAGTAAGGAAGTTGATAAAATATGAAAGAGCTGAATAATCACATAATATTTTCTGGATGCATATGGTATAAGCACCTTTGATCTCTGCATATTTTAAAGAATTCTGTGGTATATGGAATTTGTAAGAGAACTTTCAGTTTGTCCAAATTTACACTTCAAAGGATGTAGAGTTTTCCACATCATCCTTGTTGCAGGTCTGCTTATGGTTACCTGGACATTGAGCATTGGCAAAGGCAGAAAATATGCTTCTTGGTAAATTAGTTTATCCTCGTGTTCAGTAACAGGATGTAGCTTTGGTAATTCTCTCCTCATCTTATGACTTTGATTATAAGATATTTTAATTTCATTTTAACATCTCTAGGTTTATTTTCACACACAATGGAGTTTTCTCTTTATGAAGATCTTACAATGATGAACATAGGCGATAATTCTATAGAAATAATACCTATACATTTTTAGTTTAGTCAGGATTTTTAAAGCATTAAAGTACACAGATATTACATTTTTGCAATTTTCTATCTAGTTTTAATTTTTCTTACCTTTCATATTTGTAAAAGCTAAGTAACCATAACAGCTAAATCTTGGAAGCAACCAATAAGTTCATCAATGGATTAATGGATAAAGGAAAATGTGATATCTACACCCATGGAGTACTACTCTGCCACAAAGAAGGATAAATTTGAGTTCTTTGTAGGAAAATGGATATTCCTTGAGGCCATAATAAAATAAATAAAATATATCACACATACAAGCTTAAATACCCTATGTCACTTTTTATATAATAAACCCAAATTATAAGTAAAGAGCAAATTAAAAGATAATATGAAGTAGGGAGATCGATCTTTCTCAAATGTGAAGAAGAGAGAGGAGAGGAAGAGAGGAGAATGGGGATGAAAAAAGGAACTAAGATGTGTTATGTGTATGTACTAGTTCCACACAGGAATATAAATATTATGTTCTACAAACATGTACTTATAGAAATGTTCTTTTGCAAAAATAAAGATAAATGTTCTGCTAGTGCAATATGTACAGAAGAGTCCCAATTGACAATGGTTTAACTTACAATTTTCCAACTTCACCATGATGAGATGCAATATGCATTCAAGGAAAGTGCATTTTACATTTTGAATGTTGATCTCTTCCTGGGTTAGCAATCTGGGGTCGAATATTCTTTTGTGATCCTGAGCAGCGGCTTCAACCCTTAGTTCTCAGTCAGGCATATTGAGTGATAATCCACAGTCTACTGTGATGCTGAGCTATGCTGCTTTGTAGGTTACATTTCTAAAATGCACTTTGAGCTGATGATTGTCTCAGGGTATTATGTTTTGGGGGGTATATTTACATGGTAATTTGACTAATAGCTGCATTTTAATATATATCCTGTTATATTTTTATCTATCTAAAGTGACTAAATGTCCAACTTCAAAATATTTTAGACTAATTATTGAAATACAGTTTGATTTTAAAAAGTTAAACTTTGTTCAAATTTACATTTATTTTTTAAAAACACTTCTTGCATTAGATTTCCGGTACTTACATCTTGCAAATTTGGAATTGCACTGACTTTTTTTTTTAAAGAGTGCTGTGGTTTGTGTCTGATGTATCCCTAAAGCCTCATGCAGTCATGAAGGAGGCTGAATCTAGCATGTGTGATGGGTTTGTTGTCTAGCTCTGGGATTGGTGGTGGGAGTGCTGCACCCTCCCAGGGGCAGGTAGCTGGCTTACATTATAAGATAGGGAAGGAGGCATGCTCTCTCCTTTTGCCCTTTTCTCTCTTGTCAGTTGCAGCCACCATGAATGAATGTCCCTTAGCCACGCCACCCGGCCTTGGAGCCAGCTGAGTATGGACTGAAACCTCCAAAAACTGTAAGCTAAATAGACCTTTCCTTCTTTCATTTTGGCCATCAGATATTTTGTCTCAACAATGAGAGAAAGGTAACCAAGACAATGAGGAAGCTGGACTTCATGATTGATTGATAATTTATGAAAAATAGATGAGCTTGCAAGCATAACAGATTATTTTTTATTCTTAATTTTATATTTTTGAGAATTAAACTAGATTTTGAACCTCCTAAGTGTTTATACAATCATATGTCAATAGCTATAAAAGAAATAGCTTTTGTAACTATGCATAAATGGATTTATTTACTTGCTTAGTATTCAGAGAATATGTGGCCAGTGTGTATCAGAAAAGCTGTAACATTTTCACAGAAAATTTAGGGGTTTTTTTTCTGGTGACTACAGTAATTGATGTGATAAAAATAGTAGTCTGAATTTCAGTATATGTAGTCAAAGGGAATGCCTCCACTGAGTTTGGATCCTAGAATGCTATTTTTGTTATGGTAAAATAATAAGTTCACAGTCCTGCCCATGTTAGATTGCCAAAATGGAAGAAGCAGGGCATTTGTATATCCTCTGTCAACCTACCAAGTATCTCAGGAAGGAAAAAGTCTAGATTTTAAACAATTTTTTATTATTTGGTGTCTGTGAGAAAGGAGAAAGATGAATGAATGAATGGAAGAGTATAATATTTAAAACTGAAAACATCATAACTTATTATCTATATTATAACCTTGCTGTTTAATTTTAAATTAGTAAGTTGACTTACAAATGCTGATATGGATCATTCCATTTCAAGAAAAGCCTGGGCATTTTAATTGCCTCATTTGTGACTTTCTCAACTTTAGATGCAAGATTTTAAAAATTAGTAACATTTAAATACATTTTCACAATAATTTTTTTGCATGCCAAATTCATGAACTTATTTGATGTAGGGCTTTTAAAAACGTTTTTTCTTTATTTTTCTATAGTATTTTTACTACCTATCATTTTGCCAATAGTATTTATATTTATCAGTGACACAGACTTATTACAGTGTATGTGTGGAAAACTTGGGTAAACAGTGTTTCCTATAAATATGCAATAAATTATAATATTGTACCTCATAAAGTTATACAGTTAAAAGAAATTTTTTCTTAGTATATTTTGTACTTCATCCAACAGTCAAGTAAAATGTGAGACAAATATAGTTTGCTGTAATGATGAGGAAGAATTTAAAATAATGAGCATAAAGAAAAAAAATATTCTCAGGATCATAACATCTCTAAATTTTTTTGGCTAATCAATTGCAACTATGATCAGTTATTTTGTCATCATATTGAAATTTCAGGCCACCTGAGAGCTACATACATCACAATATACTGTTGCTATCCAGGTAGATTCTGCTTAGTCAAAAAGCCTTTCAACTCATGCTAGCCAGGGCGTTGAATTCCAGACTCTCTCAGGGTGGCTGATCTCTTTAACATCTACATACTTTCTTTGACAGTTGTGTTTGACAACTATGACATCTCACTTCAAGTTTATCTATGACATATGTTTTGATTTATTTTGACATATCATATAAAATCAATATTCCTTAATAGAATGTCTAGCAATAGTTCATGTTTGATGGTCAGCTACTTTTGAGAATTAAAAATAAAAGATATTTTGTGTATGTTTATCAAAGCCTTTCTAATAGCAGGGCTTTGCTGTGAGGCCAATTGTAATGTTTATCACAGTACCCAAGTCATTAAGAATGGGAAATATTTCTGAAGATCAGTACTTGCCTCTCTCAGTAACATTATCCTAACAACAGACCTAAAAGAAACTGCTCATTGTTTGTCCAGTCAACTTGTGTAGAAATTAAGGGTAGACAAGATTTACTGAATTCCCATAAGGTTGCAGCACAGAAACTATGGGACCATCATTGGGTCCCACTGTTGTACTTGGAGGAAGCATTTCCTTTCCAAGAGCTTGCTACATGGAACATCCTAGAAAATTTGGAGAAAGTGAGCTCTGGTGGGGGATCCAGAAATCTGATCTGCTCTTTTAAGTTTCCCATCCACCTTTTGTTTAAATAACTTGTATGTTATAAGAAATATATGTGGACTTATAAAGTAACTTTGATTGTATGGTATATTTTATGCTATCTAAGAATACCAGATTTGGTATTATGCTAATATTTTCACTCTAATCTTAAACTTGTTTAAATAACTTTTAAAGTAGAGTTTTTTCAATATCTTCCAGTCAACACACTGTAATCCCAACTACAGTTGAACATGCTGGGATTATTACTTGCTTCAACAGGCAAATTTTGATGCAGAGGTTATATATGTAGCATAGAAAGTTATACAGGGAAAACAATGTACAAGCACACTTTCAGTTTTTGATTCAATCAATTAAGTAATTGAGAACATGTTCCTACATTCCTGGCTACCTATTTATACTATTTTCATTTAAAATATAAATGAACTTCCTGATAGCTTTTATACACAAACTGTAGCATTGTCATTAAGACATGAATAAAAGTTTTGAGCAACTTTCCACAACAGTCTATATAGAATCCATGTCATAAATGCCTTACAAGTTTGGCTTATTGTTTGTCTCTGACCTCTAAAACTTGTAAATCATTGTATGCAAGCCTTGCTTTTTCATTAGAAACTATTCTTTACAAGACTGAAATAGAACTTTATTTTATTTTTTTTATTTTGAAAGTAGTAAAATACAACAAAACAAGACAGAACAAAGCCAATCGAGACAATGCAGTGAAATTGGTACAGAACTTCACAACAGGATACCAGGATAACAGTACATAGTGTATCTCATTATCTTCACAATAGTTGTCCATTCATTCAGGTATAGCAAAATCAAACTAAAAACAGAACATTATAAAACCTATCAAAACAGAATATTGAATAGAGCAAAATAATCAGAACAAAACAAAACAGTGATAACAATATTTGCCTTCAAAGAGAAGATAGAAGGAAATCCCCTGTATTTGCTATATCACATATTGCCATCCTCCCAAGAGATGCTCAGATCACTGGCCCCCGGTCAGCATAACCAACCCAACAATACAAGCATTTAGTTGCTTTATGTGCCTTACTTGCTAGCAACTCCAGCTGACCTCCACATCATCTAGTTGCTAATGGGGCAGTGTGCAGGGCGTGTTGATTCTCAGCCCATGCGCCCAGTAGGCTCATGGGAGACACTGACTAGTTTTCTCCCTGGCGTGCCCGCTGCTCATTGGTGCTGCCACCTTACCAGGAAGGAGGGCTGAAATAGAACTTTAGTGGGAGACATGGACTTAAAGAAGTTAAATGACTTTCCTTGAGGAAGCCCAATTAGTAAAATACTAAAAATCTACCACAAAAATAATGAAAACCAAAGTAGCTGAAGGGTACTGTGAATTTGACACTCTGATTAATATGAACATTTATAACTCACCTCTAAAGGTACGGGTAATTAAAGATAAGTGAAGGCATATTTCTTTGTCTTCTTAATATAAATGATTTAAGAGGTAGTTTTCATTATTTCTATTGTCCTTACCTTCTGGTCCACTACCCTTCTTGCAATTGTAACCTTTACAAAGTTTAACAAATCATACAACTAGGATGATACATCAGTATTTTATTAATTTGGATATGGGAGAACTTTAAGATTTCAACTAACTGATTTGAAAAAAAATTAATAATTCTAAAAAATGAACTTAAGAACCTCTTAGAAAACTAGTATCTCAAAAAAGGACATCTGTTATTTCCACAATCTTTACTTAAATAATCAAAGGGCTGTAAAAGTAGAGGAAAACATATAAGGGACACTATGAAGATCAGAATTATTTTAACCACTTAGTGACTGTCCTTTATGTTACATCAGTCACAATATGAACACAAAGCAGAATTTTTCCAAAGCAGTGTTCAAATGAATGTGAACACTAAAACCTGCCTAAAGGAAAGATAGAAGGCACTTCTTTGACACAGCACAGTAACATGTACAAGCAGTTACTTTTAGATTTCCAAAAACCAATGAAAATACCTTTAATAGAAAACATCTATGGTGCAAATAATTTTCATGTAAGACTTCATGGCCCAAAAACTAAGAGCAACCCCAATATGTAGTACTAGTATTAAAGGTAGACCAAAGACAAAAGACTATTTTAAACACATAATAAAAGTTCTCTGGCATGATGACTTCTGTACACCTACAGAACAAGTTACATAGGAAATTTCACTCCTGCAGTCACAGAATCTGTCTTTGCAGCCTCACCTGGAAGGTGAGGTAACAGACTCTTATGTTAGTTAATCCACTGGCCATGTGGATTAAAGATGGAAGACCACAAATGGGGGTGATATTGATACAGTGCAAAAGGTTGATTTATCATATTCATAGTAAATTTTGAGCTATATAAGTGGATAGCATGTAATATTCATATTGTCCTAGGAACATTACCTAATTTTGATTATACTACTCTCACATATCCAAAAACTCAATAAATATGAATAATCAAAACTACAAGTCATGTATTTTAGACAAAAACTAAAAATTAGTAGCATGAAGTTATAAATTACAATAACTTATACAAAATATAAATATACAAACTTATACAAAGTAACATACAAATAACTTTTACAAATTAATTACATTAAATTGTTGTATTACATGTAATGATGTATGGGATACAGTGAAATCTATAACCAAAATAATAAGTTCTAAACCACTATGGAAATCAGTATGGAGAATTCTCAGAAGACTAGGATTAGAAGTTCCATTCATCTCAGCTATTCCCCTCCTGGGTATTTTCCCAGAAAAACTGAAATGTTCATATCACAGTGATATATGTCCACCCATGTTTATAGCAGCACAATTTGTAATAGCTAAATCTTGGAAACCACCAAGATGCCCATCAACCACAGAGTGGATGAAAAAGATGTGGTATTTTTATACAATGGAATATTACTCAACTACGAAAAAGGATGATCTTGAGGTCTTCACAGGTAAATGGAGACAACTTGAGACTATCCTCATTAGTAAAGTAAATAAGAATCATATTTATAAATATCACATTGTGTCTCTAGTGTAAAAAGTAATAAGAAATGTAGGAGTAATAAAACACAAAATGTGTAATTTCTACTGTAAAAAAGAGAGGAAAAGAAAGTGCTCTAAAGGATATAACTGCATGTATGGTTAAGTGTGTAAGATGGATGACCATATTACTGTTTTTGTCAGATCGTGGAGCAGAACTGTTAACAGTTTCACTGTTTGAATGTCTACTTTGTATGTTTCAATTTTGTAACTTGAACAACTATTGCCAAGATGACAGAATGTAATTTATCAAGTAGTGATTTCTTAGGTATTTTTTTGTTCTTTTCTTTTTTTCCCCTTGGAATTCTGTATTGTTGCTACCCTTTTTTCTGTTTTGTTTTGTTTTGTTTTGTTTTCTCTTTAAATAAAATTTTAAAAAAAGAAAAATAATATTAATAAATATATCCAAGAGTTTTGAAATAGCTACTGTAGCTCCTCAGAATAAAAACTCTGTCAGCATTAACCAATAAAAAAGAGAAACACAACTTGGAGAAAAAAGACTAGTTTAAAAGTATACATAAAGCGATAATAAAAAAATAAATCTCCACCAAATATAATTTTTATTTCAAACCAGAGGCTCTCAATGTTTCTTCCACAAAATTCCTCAAGATCTCAGATAAATTATGGCAATATACATCCTAGACTTTCTAGAAAATAATAAAATCCCTCTTCACCACCAAAGAATATGAAACTGTAAATGAAAGCAGAAATTGTGAGGAGCAAACCACTTGAAATATGTGAGCAAATAAATCCCACACTGGAACTAAAAGAAAACTTCTATGTGTTTTGCCTTTAGGAAAGAGTTGTAGTTAAATCTTAGGCTCATTTGCACTTGAACTTCCAACATGGCAAGCAAACAACAACAGCTTATGGCTCAGGGTTAAAACAAAACCTTTGTTCTTAGCAGACAGTAGCTGGAGTCTGGGATTCACCACAAATGAAGCTCAAAAGTTTGTGGAATGCCAAAACCACAATAAAAAAAGCCAACTTAAGTGACTGTCACTAGTTGGAACGCAAATGTTACAACCTTGTGGAGAAAAATTTGGCAGTCTCTGTCAAAGTTACATATATCTGTACTTCATTCTATTTGTAGCAATCTATCTTTAAGATATAGTTAAAAACACATAGTAATACAGACACAAATTTTGTGACTTTGTCACAGCTAAGACTGAAAACAACTCACATTTTATCAACAGATAAAAATCAAATCAGACTTATCTACAGGTAGATTATTATGAAAATATGAAAAGAATTGAGAAAGATCTTTGTATATTGTCCATTAAAGTATATAACAATGTTTTTAGTATGATTTCTGTCAAAACGTATTATTGTTTGAATAGGAATACATTTGTATGTGTTTATATATATGTGAATTTGGTAAGTGTGCTTACATATCCATTTACCTATATTTTCTAAGAAAAATAATGTTAGCATAAGCAAAACTACAATAAATGTGTAGTTCTCTGAGGAGAGCAGAAATCAAAGAGACTTCTATGAATTTTATTTGCTTTATAGTTTCAATGTTCAATTTTATATTTTACATTATTCAAATAAATAAAAAGAAAATAATTAAAGAAAAATAAGTCAATGCACAAACACTAAAAATGAATGTAAGGAATGAAGATTAAATGTATATTACACTGGTTGATAACTATTCTTTTTACAACTTTGAAAAAAATTGACACACTTTCTCAATTTGTTTCTAAATTCTTTATACAACAATATATTATCACTTTTGGGGTCACTTGTTGGTTACGAATGTGTTCATTTTTAGAAAATTTCATAAATAGGACATTATCTCTCTCATTTTCTTTCTTGGGCTTTTGTTTTTCCTGGAATTACTAAGATCCAGATACTAGAATCCCCTAAAAGGCAGACATTAACCAAGAACTCACTGGCAAAATACAATCATGGAGCTTTTCCTCTGTTTTCTTTGACAGGTTTTTACTTTTTATCTGTTCAATTTGCATTTTTGATCCACTTTGAGGTCACTATTGCATAGGACAAGTTCTAACTTTATTCTTTTGTATGCAGATACTCAGCTTTTCCCAAAAAAATGGACTTTGAGATGCATATTTTCATAAACAATTTTACTTTTTTAGTCAACACCTCCTCTGTTAGAATTTGTATGACAAATTCTTACACACAAAAAAAGTTTTCTACAATCTTACTTTTATAAGCAAAAAACAGATTAAATGACTTCCTAACAATTCATCATTTGCTCATTTTCCAGTCTCCCCACTTCAATCCAGTTTTTTAGAAGAGAAAAAAGAATTTCAAGTGCTCTGAACATGTGTAGTCATACTCATAGCTTAATACCCATTCCTCCACCCCACCACAGTGTGTTTCTTCTGTTTATATCACCATTTCTGTTTCAAAATATTAAAGAATAAAACAAAATCCAAGTCTTATTCCTAGAAATGGAAACCAGAATTGTGTTAATTTCACAAAAATGGCAATTTCTAAATACAAAGTAGGCAATACTGTATAAAGAGTTTTAAAATTTTATCACAGTAGATTAGAAAGAAATGTATACAGCCATTATTGGAAGAATAAAATCTTCTTCCTCTGCATTAAAGTGTTAATAAATTGTATTAATGCATAGAAAAAGTATACCAAAGATTATGATTCTAAAAAACATTATATTTAGAGAATTTTGTGTTATTTTGATTGCTTTGAAATCATTCAAATGCATTAATTACTTTGAAAGTAATCATTTTCTATATTATGACTGTCTCCCTCCTCCTAAATCTCGTTAAAATAGATTTAGAAAATTACAGTACTTGGAATTCTATCGTCACCTCATTCACTGGAATTCTGTAACACAATTGCCTGACTGAATTTGGCTGATTGCTTAAATATCAGATCAAGTAAATGGAAAATAAAAGCAGTAGAAACAGTTGATTTCTCCTATATGAGCTTTCCAAATGTCATGTCATTAGTGAGATTACTTCCAAAGCAGCATAAAAAGTACTATATTAAAAATGCAAAACTAATCAAAGACAAGAGGAATTATGACTGAAAGTTCTGTCCAACAGGAAAAGAAATGACTGGACTTGAATTAATACATATGAGCAAGTCCAGGGAAGAAAACTCTGTATAACATATGCATTAGTAGAGAAAGAATAACATCCTAAGACCTGAATACTTGGAATCTGAAAGATACACTCTTGTGAAGAATTCCACAGGGTCGCAGCCTTGTCATTTATTGTTAAATATTCATTAAGTATTTTATATACTTCTTATAAAAATACATTTTTATTTATACTCTATAGATGCCAAAATGAAAATGAGAGAAAGCATGTAACTTACCTTTTCCCACAGCTGCAAATTTATAGTATTTGAACCTAATTAGAATGACTAGAATTACAGAGCTTATGGTCTTTGAGGAGGACCATAATTAGGAGTCGAGATTTTAAAATGATGTGTGAATCTTCCTGAACTCTGTGCAGAGAATTTCAGAGTCTGAAAAAGATGCTCTTCTTACTTTTAATTAAGAGTAAAGGAGGAGACTAAAATGTGTATATGTAAATTGTATAATGAAATTAGTAAACTAATATGTCTATAAAAATGAATGCTTTTATTTAGATTTTTTAAGGCTGAAGTGAAAGGAACTCTCATTGGGTAAAATTAAATGCAACTTTTGGTAATGTTTTAAGGTAAATAATCTTCCCCAGATGAGGGTCATGCTAGTAATAAAAGGGAAACTGAGTGGAGATTTTTTAAAAAGAGGAAAATGATAAAATTTAGGAGAAAATATCTGGTGAAATAAGGTGGTCCTTCCCAGCAGTGGAAAGATACAGGCTGCTCAAAACCGATTTTTAAAGGAAGATTTCAGAATCAATGCTATTCCTTATGACCTGAATTCTGTACCTTTCTCAGCAGTTCGGTATTCTAGACACCAGACAGCAAAGCTTTATATTTTCCAAATCATCTTCCTGAACTTCGTATGCTGGTAAACCCTTAAAAAATGATGGACTAGCAAAGACTGGATCATAATTAACATCAGTCTAACCAGTCCTTTCAGTCTTTCTTTGGTGTCTAATTACAAGTGCTAGGTTAAATTGAAATTAATAGAATTGACAAGAATAATAACTAGTACTCATTTATTGTTAAATATTCGTCAGATATTTTACATACAACTTATAAAAATATATTTATTATTTATGCTCTGTAGATGATCAAACTGAGAATGAGAGAAAGCATGTAACTTGCTGTATCCCACAGATTCGAAACAGAGTATTTGAACCTATTTGAATGACTAGATTCATCTTACACACTTCTCTTTAACCTCTGTATTGCTTCTCATACAAAACTCCTAATTCATGCTGATCATCACAGCTATTTGCAGCCTAAAAGGTTTGCACTAAGCAGTGTCTCTGCTAGGTGGGTACTCAAGAGAAATACAAGCAGTACTGCCTTGCCAAAAACTTTAGAAATTACTAAAATCATTATCCACAGTAATAGAGAAACAAATTGTGCTCTATGTTATTTTCACAATGAAATACTGAGCTATACAATGATGCAAATGAATGAACAACACCTGCTTATAATAATAACAATGAATATTACAACATTCTGAGTGGAAGAAGACAGACACAAAATATTACAGTCTGTATGATTTCTTTTTATGTAGAGTTCAAAATTTCACAAAATTATCTACAACGGAAATTAGGCTATGATTACATTTAGAGTAAATAAAGCCCCCAAAAAACTAAGAATGCTCCTGGGGTTCCAGTAATAATATGTTTCTTTATCTGGATATTGCTTAAAAGACACATTTGATTTTAGAAAATTCATCAGGTTTTTCACTTTTAGGTATATATGATGTATGTCAGTAATTTTGTTAAAAAATCAATAGTATACTCACAAAGAAATGTGTTTGCATAATTTATACACATTAGTTAATATACATAGTATGTAAAATTTGTCTACCTTTCAACTCTTCTAAAATTACCATTTCCCATAGCAAAGTTGGGAACAAGCTAAATATTCATTTCTAAGGTAATAGTCAATAAATTACATGTTAAATCACCATTAGAAAGTAGCCATCAGTAAGAGTGCAATAGAAATTCACAAGACCTAGAAAGATTCCAATGTTGTATCATTTGTTATAAATCATAAAATCATTTTTCTGTAAAAAATAAAATTATATGTGTTTAAATGTGCAAAGTACCAAAAATAAAATAAGTTAATAAATGGAATATGGTGAATGTTCACATTTTTGAAATTTTGCTACAGAAAAAATGCATTACCATTATTCACCTTAACATACTCCATTTTATTCTGAACCACTTACTCCATTGTTCTTGCCCCTTGATGAAGCAATTTTGAAGGTTCCCTTGGACCTATCTTTGGTTGCAATGTTGCAACTGCCTTAATTTTTATCTTTCATGGTCATTTTGAATTGAGGGAAGAGTCAGAAATTGAGTGCTGCCCGATCCAGAGAATAGGGTAGACGATGGTGATTTTAGGAGCCTGCCTTTCCATCACATGGTGTTAAGCAATGGCATTCACTGTATTTTCAATCTCACCTTAAATATTCAAGAAAGAGGACTTCCAGAACTGCTTCAGAAAATAGGCTGTGGAGTACTTTGATGGGATGAATGGCAATATGTCCTTTTTTTAAAAAATTTTTTGAAAAGTTATTTAAAAGCACACTAATTTTTATCACACAGAGTAATAAACCTTTAGAAGTATATGGAGGATACTAAGATTGAGGTACTGTGGGTTGAACTAGAAAGATAATACTAAGGAAGTGAAGGTTTGAAGATGTGAAACCACTCTCCTTTATAAACACTTTGTTTTCAATTGTTTAAAATTTTTAATGAATATACATGAATTTTTAATAAGAATTTACATTTCAAGAATTTTTTTTTTTAGTCTCAGTATTTTCTATGCTGCTACCCTCTGAGGTTCCTGTTCTGAACCTCAGATTTTAAAAAGGGCAAAAACAAAACAAAGGGCAACAAAACCACATTATTCTCCCAAATGGAGAGAAAATAACAGAGAATAAAAATGTACCAATTCCAAATGACCTTTCAACAAATAGATTTTTATCTCTTTTTTGCTTCCTTTTATAATCAGTGTAATAAAATACACCCAACATCACTCTTTTTCCGCCCTTTATTATTTAATCCACTTCAGTGATATTGTTGCCTCTGACTATCTATTATAACATTTCTAACACAGTTCATCAGTGACTTCTTAATTAATCCACTGGGTTACTCCTTTATTCACTCTGGGTTTGATGGTCTTTCATATTAATGACCTTTCCTTGGTGTCTGAATTAACAGTCTGCCTCCTTCTGTTCTCTGACTTTCTGAATCATGTCTGTTGACTCACTTTTCCCAGCTCCTTAAAAGTTGGTGAATGAATGCAGAGCCTCTGTGAAGAATTACTTCTTGCTTCTGGCTGGATGTTCCCTGAGTAAGTCAAAGAACGTTTCTCCAACTAGCCTGCATCTGTCCTTTAACACAAACTCACTGTATTTGTCTAAACTAGGGGTCTGATTGGTTGTTTTTCTTAAATTTACTCTTTCACTCCTTTCATCTCCATATTTCAGTCACTGATAAGCGTTACCAATCTAATTGTAATATGTTGTATATGGATCTTCCTCCATGTTTCCATTATGTACGTTTTGGTTCAACCTTTCATTATGTCTTATTGAGATTATTGCTCTGGCCTCCTAATATACCTCAATCCCATGTTTCCATTTTCCATCTTCATACTCTTTGATCTTCCTGATAATGCAGATCTGATCTCATATTGCCATGATCTAATACTTACAGTAGTTCCCATATCCCACTAAAATTTCTTTACTTTAAATTTTACCATGCACTTGTGCACATAACTATAATTGGTACTAAGCCTGGCTGATTACAGCTTCTTTAATGTACCATGTTGTTTCACACCTCTCTGCCTTTTTTCCCTAAAACAGATAACCATGCTTTCTGCACACTAAGTTCCCTGGCATGTTTTCAATGGATCTATTGGGGAAAATTTATGTAATTTCTCTATATATCCCTGATATCTTAAGACTAACACAAGAATTCTAAGTTATCAAACACCCAAATACCACTATCCAAGTATATCAGTTAGTTTAGATTTTACAAAAGCTGCTTCCAAAGCAGCTAACTGCTTAAGAATGAAAATCTCATCTCCACTGTATGGTTGGCTATCTTTGTTCATTTATATGCTAATTCAAATGGAAAGCAATATGATGTAATGATGATGATGATTATTCCAGAACACTGTGTGCCTAATACCTTTTTAATACATAATTTAATATTGCAATTCAGGGACCAGGAGTAAAACTTGATGCCTTCTGTTGTTTTGCAAATCTGTTGATTATTTCCTTAAGAAAACAGAATCAAGCATTGAATTCTCAGTTGCAGGGGCAGCAGGGTCTTAAAATCTGTTTTGACTCATTGGGCTTCTTAGTTATACAACAAATGTTGAAGAAAGTTAAATGGCTGTGTAAAACAAGAAGGCAATGAGTGATGGTATATAATATGGAATTCTACCCACTCACCATAGACCATAGAATTCATAAGTGAAAGATCTACTTTTTAATTATAAGACTCACTAAAAGGGTGGTCACTGAAAGAATGTTTTAATAAAAATCCATAACAAAGCTTTTAACTAGTAACTCTTTACAGCACTAGTCAACTGTATTTTTGTTAAATTACTTCATAAACATTACATTGATTTTAAAACACTTCCTATGTAGATAGTTAATTTCATTATTTTAATTTACTAATTACAGACTATATAAAAAATTTCAAATTCTTGAAGAACAAGTCACTTATATATGGAAAGGGAAAGATTCCCTGTTTTTGAGCCAATCTGTGTTTAATAGGCTACAACTAATGTAAAACAAACATGCCTTTCACATTTTATAAAATTTCACATAAATTTCAATTATTTTCTGTCCGGTTGTACCTACTTAACATCTATATTACTGGAGAGAAGATCTTTGGCAGTGACTGAAATGTAATCCACATTGAACAGACATAGCACCATGATAGGCCCACTGACCAGTTTAATTTATAAGGCCCCTGGCTGACACTACCTTATTCATGTAGTACATCTCTAAAACTGTTGTGTAAATTTGCAAAAGACATAGCAGCTCTTTACTGTCCTGACGCTCCCAAAAACAACTAGCATAAAATCCACAGAAATCAGGCACAATCTAAATATTTTTAATATTTCAAGAGACACAGAGATAACTCTAATAATGTGGCCTAGTTTAAAAGATGACACTTTTTTGTGATTATTAAAGGGTTCCAAGGAGATGTCTTAAAATATTTGGAAGTTAGGGATGGAAAAATGAAACCAAGGGTTACAGTCTAGTGAGCAGGGCACGCAGTCAGATGGTTTTGGGAAAACAAAAACTGCTCGTGATTTAAAAAGGGAAAGGCATAGGATGCAAGTTATTCCTAGAGGGATAATCTTAACTAACCTTTGAAATTTTCTGTGATAACTTTAAGAAATATCACAGAAGAATTGGCAGGAATGCCTGAATCTTTGAAAATGCAGTAAAGGTGAAAGAGTTAGAAATTATACCTTTTTCTAGCCTAAAAGCCAAATACCCTTGAGATATTGGGCACATACAACTATCCAAACTCAGTACTCTGGGATGGGTTTTCTATCTGAGATTTTGGTAGAAACAGAGAATCTCAAAGAATCGGAGAAATACAGCCCTCTTTCAATTTTTGAGAATCCTAATGTATCATCAGTCAGTTGTGTTAAGTATTTATCAGAAAACAATCTCAAGTGCATACAAGTATTTATTTATTGCTCTGTGGACTGCTGAAAGAGGCTCAATTTTGTATTAGTTCACTGGCCCTGACTTAGCCTATGGGTAGAGGGAGGCTCTGCGGGTATAATTTTGCTCCATGTGGCTCTCTGTGTGTCTCAGGCTGAAAGGTCAGCAGCGCTTCAGGAGATGTTTTTACTTCGGCACTGATGAAAGAATAAGTAGGCAAGTGCAACTGATCAAGCACATTTTAAGCTTTTTCTCAAGAGCTGTTTGCATCCCACTGGTCATAGAGTGTCACACGATCAAACCCAATATCTGGGTGTGGGAAAATACAAGTTATTAACCACAAAACTATGAGTAAAATCACTAGGGTACTAACAATTCAATTTCTCAAGCCTACCACATTAAAAATGAAAAAAATCCTGAAGCCCTTTACAATTTTTTTAAATATTTTAAATATTCACATTTAACTAGTGAACACTTTTAATACAAGAAATAAACACAATAATAGTGAGTATAGCCGTTTTGGAGATATTGCATTTCAAAATGTGAGGGTCTCCTTGAATGCATGGCTTGGATACAATGACCCTATTGTTCGAAGCTTTCATTCCAAACACAGTAATTCTGAAATTTTAAACAATTTAACCATGGTAATCATGAAAGAAAATTTAGTAGGTAAAATGTTCTTCAACAAATGGGATAGGTTTTTTTTTTTGTATCAAGTCAAATCCAAGTTTTAAATGTACAAGTCATGCTCATTACATATAGATATAGTCTATAGATTTGAATGCCTGATAGCATGCGCATTTTACCTACCATGTTTGCTGATGGTGCAATAGATATAGAATTCACTAAGACCCATGTGAAAGTACTTAACATAAGACCAAGGACTCCTTAAGGGCAAAAGCAAACTTCTCATTTTTGTGTACCCAGTTCCTAGAGAATATGAACAGCACAATGTAAAAACAATGTGGGGGAAGTGGCAGTTTCATAAAGAATTAATTAATAAAAGCAGTTTTCCTTTTGAAAAACCAAGCAGGACAAAGAGAGTGTAAATAGTCTAAATTTTCAATTAGACTAAATGTCCCCAGCATGAAGCTGACAACATTCATGTCCCATCGGTCTATAACTAAAGTTCTGTTATAGTGCTTTGGTATATATAGGGAAAAGTAATAGTATAAGTATTTTCTCAAAATATAATTCAAATGCTTTAAGGCCTCACTATTTAACTGATTTATTAAAAAATATCTTAAGTACCTGTTCCAAATCAAGGCCACTGGACTTGTAGGGAAGAAAATATTTTTAAAAATGTTTCTTATTAGAGGCCTCACATTTTTGAGGAAGAAAAAGATGCAAAATTTAAATTAAGAGAAGTAATATAAATAAGGAAATAATGTAAAGGGATGCTATAATAAAAATAAAAGAGTTTGATGTACAGGAATATGGCTGTACAGGAAAATACCTTTAATTTTGTGATTAAAAATATCTTTGAAAGCTGATGTTTAAAACTGAAACCAGAGATACAAAAAGAGTCACTTAAAATTATGGGAAAAGCATATCAGGTAGAGGGGGCACTTTATGGGAAGGCCTCAACATGGAAACAATGTTGACAGACTGACCCCAGGGTTGTTGTAGCATTTTGAGAAAGAAAAGCAGAAAAAATATGCTAAGATGAAGGGCATGCTTTATCATGCAGTTTTATAAAACAGGATAATGAATTTGTGTTTTAACTGTGGTGAGAAGACTAATGAATAGAGGAGTGGCTCTATTTGATAACTTGATCAAATATAGGGGAATATGATTTGGTGGGAATTTTTACCTCTTTATAATTAAGGCAGTCATAAGTACTACATAGAAGTGAGATAATTATGAAATGTACCACAAAGGAACATCATTTACATGATAAATAAAACTGGATCTGCTAAAAATCCAATTCTCAGGTGCCAAAAAATTGTTTTAATATATTACATATTATTTTTAAAAAATAAAATATTTGACAAAAATGACTTCAGTATGATATGAAAAGAATCTTTTCATCCTCAAATTTTCCTAGAACAATAATCACTGTTATATTCACGCATTATCCTAAGTACCATAATTTTGAAGTAGTAATTAAATGAGACTGCGAGGAATATAGCATTTTATATAGCCAGTGAAATCATCTAATTTGTTAGGTCATTTTTTTCTTATTTACAATTTGAGTTAAACTATTGCCATATTCACCAGGTTGTTGGAAGATATAACTACTATTAAATTGTAAAGTAGTTTAGAAATATGAAATGCTACATAAATGGTTAAAGATGACTATCTTTCTATAAAGAAACTCTGGATCTCTACTTATTTCATAAATACACAATGAAATGCTGTCACATTACATGAGCACTTTAAAAAGGAAATCAAGCATCCAGGATTTAGCTCAGCAGCATAAGCACCTGCCTTGCAAATGTGTGGTCGTGAGTTTGATCCCCAGTAACAAAAAGAAAAAAAAAAACAGGAAATCAAGCTCAAATTTTCTGCATAGTGAAAAAAATAGTTGATTTAAAATGAATGATGGCACAAAATTTACACATTTTGGCTTTTACCTGACCTTTCTAGGTTATCTAAAATCTTTGCCTATAATAAATGGCTACTTAGTCATCTAGAAAATCAAATTAACTTGAACCAAATACCTTATAATAAAACTGTCGCATAAACTTGACAGTTTTCTGAAGAAACTACTCATGAAAGGAAATGTAAGTATCAGTTGACATATTATGCCTAAGGGAATCACTTAAACTTATTCAGAACATTGTTTTATAGAACTTTGCAAAAATCCTTCTATCAGTTGACACAATGTGTGACTTTAGTTCAGTCCTTAAACTTTGAACCACAGTTGTCATAATCATAAGTACCAGGAGGATACTAACACCTGCTATACACCTCATAAAATGATTGTGATACAATCAGATCTGTGGGTGTTTATTAGACATATTACTTTATGTTTGCATGTAAGAAATGAAGATGTTATAAAACTGTGCTTCTTACCTTTTTATTTTATTAGCTTTCACTGTCTTAGAAAAATCAATACATCCAGTTGTACCTCTGCATTACCTGGCTTCCTCTTTCAAGGCACAAATACTCAGTGAATCCAACATTTAATAAAGAATCATTTTGAATCTTCTTCATTTTTTTTAAAATGAGAAAAAAAATACCTAATTTGTAGAGATAGATTTGTATAACAAATAAACTGGTGAGAGCATTATGTTTTCACTGATGGTATATTGCAAATTGGGTAAATATTAGACATCGAAGTTAACCATCTCAAGTTTATTCATGTAATTGGTATCCCTAAATCTAAACAAGAATTATTAAAAATTGATAGAAACAAATGACATCTTTGATATCAATCTTGTCAGCTTCTTTAAATAATGTGTACATATCTAATTTAAATAATGTGTACATATGAATTACCCTGAATTATGGGTTTTGTTTCAGTATATTTATTTGTACATGCATTTAGCATACTTCGATCATTTCCATCCTCCTTTTACCCTCTTCTCTTCTCTCTTCCTGCTGCCTGTTCATTTATACACATTTATTGAGTCTTATTTTAAAAATTTGATTCAATATTTTTAAACAATAGAGACAAATACTAAACAAAGAGAAGGATAATTCTGATCCTCAACATAGAAATAAACACTGCTGACTTTTTTATGTGTATGTATACTGTTTGTGCATATGTTTGGGTAATACATAATAAATAAAATAATGTTATTTTTCTTTTATAAAAATGGAATTTTAAATGTTCCACTGCAACTTTGTTTTTATTTAGTTGCTCATAAATACAAATTTATCTGTCATATGTTATCTATTTTCAACATGTATGATCCTTTCTCACAATTTCCATTCAATCTTTATGACATGCAATGAGAAACAATAGAGCAAGGAAACTGGGAATGACAATTCTAGAAATCTATAACCAAAAAAAATGATAAAGAAAGTTAGTCAGCAAACATCAAGCCTTTAACTATCAAACTGAAGGTCAGAGGACCATTGCAGTCCATCGGAAAGAGTGCAGTAAATATAAGGATAGCAGTGTAGTAGAAGATCTGAAGTTGTGTTTACTAAACACAAGAAATTAGAAAGAAATGCAACAGTGAAAAGTCTGTGATTATACTTGGGAGGCAGAATGGGAAAGAACATATCTGGATTCCAGAGCAAGAAAGTACTCTATCAAAAATAATTTGTATTCTCTGTTCCTTCAAATATGTCAAGTTCTGCCTCACTCAAAGCTTTCAAATATCAGTTGCTGTTGTGCAGGACTGTCATCCTAGGCTATTTGGAAGGCTGAGGCAGGAGAATTGCAGCAGTGCTCAGTGTTAGAGCATCTGCCTAGAAAGGGAGCTCTGGGCTTCAGTCCCTGTACTGCAGCAAGGGTGGGAGTGGCACAGTTTTTCCTTTGTCAGAAAATGCATAAAAATGCATAAAAATATCTCTTATTGACTGGCTTAGATAATAACTATGTATTTTATTTGTTTTTTGAAAGGCAAAGCAGAAAAAAGGATAGAAACAATACAGAATTTCAAAAATAGTAGGAAATTAACACTAGTTAATAGATTGCATATTGAATTTTTTGATTTCACTTATAATTCTATGAGTCAGTGCTTTGGGAAGGGTTCAGCTGTGTGGTTCTTCTGCTAATCTGCCCTGGTTCCATTTATATCTTTATGGCCCTATGCTGGGGTCAGCTGAAGGTTTGGTTCTGATCCATTGGTCTTGAATGACCTCATTCATATAGCTAGGAGCTGACTGTCTGTGGAATGAGATATTTTTATTTATTTCCATGCTCATTCTGCAGCACATGAGTAGGTGATCTCACGGTGTTTTCAAATTTGAGCAAACTTCACTGTGTAAAGCCTTCTCAAGTCTTTGCTAATATCATATTTTCTAATGGCCAAAATACAGCACAAAGTCCACCTAAATTATACTCCTTCTATCATATTACAGTGCATGAATACAGGCAGTAAAAGTATTTGTGGTCATTTGTGTAATCTACTGAACACTTACTCTTATGGCCTAGAATATTTTTTGTAGTACTAATATGTACATGATTTATTTATGTACCTAATTATTTTTATCCTTTTCCATTATTAAATTCTAAGAATATAAATATCATTTGAGAAGAGACTGTGTCCATTTATTCTAGTACTCAATTTTATTTGTCAGCTTTAGGGTCTGCTTGATTGCTGACAATTAGGGTTTGAATTGTAGTATCAGTAATCCAGTAGCATCACAATAAATCTCACAGATGTGTATTTGTTCCTTATGGTTATCATGTTAGGTAGGAGAAAATGTTTGTGTGATTAGATAAGAGATTAAAGAGATTAGGTAAGAGAAAAATTAATTCTATACTTATTGAATCTACTGATATTTTTAATTATAGCAGATGAATCTTACAAGCAATGCTAAAGAAAGTGTGTAACAGTAATTATAAATATATCTATAAAATCTACAATGTAACTCTCATTTGGATGGTATGACTAGGTTGCAGCACAACTATATAGATTTGAAATAATCTATATAGAAATGATCTGCTTTTGTTTTTAGTATGTAACTATCATTTTTTATTTTACTGTAAGTAGTGTGTATTCCATTTATTAGCCATTATTTCTTTTATTTAATGTTTTTAAGTGACACTTCAAATACTGAGTATACAGTTTTGTTTCAACAACCAGATTCTTTTAATGATGTGTTTCTCACCTTGGAATATATCTCAATAAACTGATATATAAATATTTCTAGGATATTGGTTCAGTTTCATTTTTAAACCATTTCATTTTACAAATATTCATTTCAAAGTAAGAGTAGCTTCTTCAGTGATTCATGTGGACATCTACAGAGGAGTTAGTGGCTTCTACAAGCAAATAATCCTGTGAGATCCACATCACTTTAAGCAACATGAAAATTGAAAACCTTTAAAAATCTGCTTTATCAGCAGTTCTTCCTTTTATTCTTCTTAAATATACTTTTATAATTTGAAGGTGAAAAATCCACAAGATGAAGTCATCAATATTTTCATTAGAGATCTAGTAGATATAAAATATAGTCAGCTCTGGATAAGCATAATTAAGGTATGTATTTTAAAAATCTCATGAAGTCTTGTAATCTCCTATTCAATTTCATTTTAAGAAAAATTATAATACAAAGACTACACCACTCTACTTCCAATGTTATAATTATTTCATTCTCACATCTGTTTGATGCAAATATGACTAATTCAATTGTTGACATATTAAAAGCTGTTTTAGAATTTTCAAGTTTTTCAAGGTAATATTACATCAAAATACAATATTCCTTTCTTTACACATGAAGCTATCTTATAAGTTGCAGAAATGCTGAAGTCAAAGAAAAATCATTTAATATAATTTTATTTAGGATATTTACATTTTAATTCAATTTAAATTGAATAGGAAATAAGCCATATCCAATGAAGATAGAATGTTGAAATATATATTACCTTTGCTTTTCAATTAACTGGAAGACATAGTCATTAAGCATGTTATGTATAGATTCTCAAACCTCTACAATCTTAATAAAACGCTGCATTCTTTAGTCTGTTATCCAGTTCCCCATCTCTTTTCTCTGAATTTTTTAAAATCTTGTTTGTAATTCTTCATGCTTCTTTGAATAAGGGGAACCGGTAAAAATAAATGATCCAATAATGGAGGTGGAGAAGGACCAAAGAACATAGAATAAGCCCAGCATTTAGGGAAAAGAGAGTAACATTAAATATTCCAGTTAAAATATAGGAAATTTGAACATTTTTGTGAGGGACAAGGCAGGAATAGTTCTGTTGTGCACCAGAGCAGAAGAGCCAGGAGATGGAGAGAGGACACCTTCATTTGTTAAAGCACAGGCAACAGCAAGCCTCACCATAGTCTTTCAGTGGATAGACCAAAGTTGTCAAGCCTGAGAGCAAGAAGAGGTGAGGTCAGATGGAGTTGAGAGGAAACAGTAGTGAAATGTTGCAGAGATGCTAAGCTAACAGGAAACTCAGCTTTTATGTGACTAAGAAACCATGGGGGAATACAACCATATGGTGGTATTTATCTACATATTAAACATTCAGTGCATAACAGAGGGTGTCACATACACACCACTTATTTTTCTACTATGAATTTGAACTTTAGAGTAATAGTAGCCATCTGTGTGTCTCAATACCTTTCCTTGAGGGATACAGAAAGCAATCTTTGTGTATAATCACTTGGTATGATGAGTGGCAAGTTTGTGTGTGTGTGTGTGTGTGTGTGTGTGTGTGTGTGTGAGTATGCACAAAAGTGGCAAGCCACGATTTACACCAACATTCTACTCCATGGAACAATTTTTATGTATATTTACATAAGCATCATAGACAGTATAATGTACCCAAACCAACCTAGGATGGTTTTTCAAAAAAGTTTTCTTTTGATTTTTGTAATAGAAGTAGCTCAGTTCAGTACAATGACACAAAAAAACAGATTTTCAAGTTTTGGAGGAGGTCAAAGGTGAATCATCAGATTACTTATGCATGGCTGATGAAGATGATCCATTGTTGGAAAAATATATGTTTTCATAAAGGAAGAGTAGGGTGAGAGGAGGAGGAGGATGATGACAAATTTGACATTGGGCATGTGAATCAGAGTTCCTGTGACAGTGAAATGGAGAAAGAATCAACTGACACGGACACAGGTGATGCAGAC
The DNA here is from genome assembly GCA_004027295.1 of Dolichotis patagonum. NCBI lineage: Eukaryota > Metazoa > Chordata > Mammalia > Rodentia > Caviidae > Dolichotis > Dolichotis patagonum. The sequence goes on from PVJX010000783.1 coordinate 60,307, forward strand.
CTTCATGATTCAGCTGATGAAAAAAATACCAATAGTCAATATTTGACTAGTAAAAATGTTGTGAAATGGTTATGCAGCCAACTGGAATAATCCAATGTCAGACCTAGGTCTATAAATATAGTGAGGAGCTTGGCAAGAGTGAAACATGTTTGACAAAAGCCTAACGCTGTCATTCAATGTTGGAAATTGTAACACATGAAATGCTACACAATACTATGAAATACACAAAGACTGAAATATAAGTCAAATGTTCTTTATGCACTAATAGCCATATTTTAAAATGTATGTATTATAGTGCTTCACTGTCTGAATTGGATGCATTCATAGATCTACTAAAATTAGAAGGGATTTCTCATGTTAATTACAAGAATGTAAAAGACTTTTGGAAGAGTGGAGGCTTAAATATGGCATAAATTTTATGCCCTTGTAGATGAAAAGATTAAGATTTCAATTTAGAAATTTATCCTGGAACTCTGCCATATACTAATAAGCTCATATACTAATAAGCTGAACAAATGTTATGAGCAAACTTGTTGCTCCCATCTCTTAAACTAATTACATTGTGCCATTCAACAATTGGTTTGCCTGTTTCAGTTGATATTGCATTTCAGAACAGAGTACAAGTTTACCAGTGTAGGAACTATATGCAAGAACAATGCAGAAATTCCAATTGAAATGTTGCAATTTCAAAACAGAGAAATGTATAGCAAGATCTTGGAATTTCAGAGAGATTTAAGTTGGCCTTGTATATCACAAAAAAATACAAATTAGTACTTCTGATGTCAACATTGTACAGTAATGGAAATACTGATAGGGAAGCCTCAACAAAACTGAAGCCTGAGATTGAAACTTTCTACATAAAAACCAAAAGTGAACTAGATATTGTGGATGAGCTATGCAGCAAGGATGATGTTACTCAAAACACAAAGCATTGTCCAATGGTTGTGTTTTACTTGATTTTAAGCATCTGTGACATAAATAGTTGGATAATTTACAAAGAAAATAACAAGCACAGAATGCCAAGGAGTAATTTTCTTAGAGAATCGGGACTGGAATTCATAAGAGATTATTCCTCACAGGAAAATTTATGCAAAAAAATTATGGAGTACACTGGTGAGCTCACCGATAAACAAGCAGGTGCAACATCTCAAAGAACTACTAAGAAAGCAGGAAAACCAAAAGAGATGTCAGCTGTGCCCTACAAGAAAGTATAGGAAACTAGGGATTTAGCTCAGCGGCATAAGCACCTGCCTTGCAAGTGCGTGGTCATGAGTTCGAACCCCAGTACAAAAAAAAAGTATAGGAAAACAAAACATACACATTATTAGTGTAAGTGATACTTGTGCATGGATCATAGGATTTTCATTTGTGAAGACTCCCTTGGGTGTGACAGTTGAAGCAAAGATTATTTCCATTGTAGTGTTGTTTTGGTATTTCTATTGTACTTCATATAGGTTTTTATTTTTTACATTATTAGATTATTACATTATTAGATTTTGTAAGTAAGTAAATAGCAGATGCGAAAATGTTGATATCTGTTCTAAGCAGTCATTACACATTTGGTATTTTATTTTATTGAAGTTTAATTTCCCTGCTGAGTGCACATTGTACAATGTAGTAAGAAGCACCTGACAAAATAGAAGGAGAAGAGATGTGACAAGAATGACCTACCACATAGGAAAGGTAAACATACATACTGTCAGTGTAAGCAAGTTGTGCACATAGAACATACAGTTGTCATAGGTGAAGACTGCCTTGTGTGTGATAGTAGAAACAAAAGTTCTTTCTTGGTAGACTTTTATTTCTGTTTACATTGCAGCTTATATAGATTTATATTTCTGATGTTATCTTTTAGGTTTTGTAAGCAAGCACATAGCTAATGTGAAAATGATGTCTATTCTAAGCACTCATTATGCATTTGATATTTTACTTTACTAACATATTATTTTCTTGTTATTTAGGTGTGATATTTGAAGCAAATACTTTTTTCATTGAGTGCTATTGGTATTTTCACGGTAGTTCACATCTAAATTTGTTTTCGATGCTTTTAGGTTTTGTAAGCAAGTCCTCAGCTGATGTGAAAATGTTGATGTTCATTCTAAAGGTGCAATTCACATTTAGAATTTAATAGTTTATTTTATTGATATTTTATATTCTTGTTAACTACACATTGCATAATATAATAACCTCCTGGTAAAACAGCAAGGCCAGACACATGTCAAATGTGTCCTTCATAAAGGACAAGAATGCACAATACATATGATATCAATGTAAGTGATACATGTGTATGGAATGTGTTCTTGTCATGTGTGCAGACTGCCTTATCTATGATAGTTGAAATAAAGTTTTTTCATGTAGAATTATTTTGGTATTTTAATGGTAGCTCATATTAAACGTATTTGTTGTTCTTTTCTAGATTCTTGCCAAAAACAGTCTATGTTGAAAAATTTGATGCTTTTTTTATAAACAATAGATATTAAAATGCAATACTTTATTTTTCTTAATTTTTTCCTGTTAAGCACTCATTGTTCAATATAATGAAACTCATAAAATTAAAACTAATAATTGATCAATAGAAATATTGTCAAGAATACATGTGTGCGTGTGTCAGTTATACCACAAAATGACAAAAAGTGTGTTAGGCCTCAAGGGTGAGGAAGCCTCTAGTGCTGGTATGAGAGAATGTTGTCTTAAACATACAATTAGATTAGTGCAACTCAAGAGAGAACAGAATTTGTAGTACAGTAATTAAGCTTCTCCTTTATTATTTTTTAAGACTTTGGACCAAATTTGATTTACTATAGCTACCAAAATAATACTTGTACTTGTGAAAATATTGGTATAACTAACTTTTATGTAGATTTGTTATTTCTGTCAGTTTTAAGACCTATTACAAGAGAAATAGAACATAGAAAGCTAGAAATAATCTCTAATTTATACGCTCATTTTTATTGTTTGAAATATATGAAAAAACAATCCATTGAAGAAATCTTAGGACAGATTGACAGTACATGGGCATTTTGAATTGATTGAATAATGGATAGTTTTTTCACAGAACAAGAATAGCTGCAAAAATAACAGAATTAAAAGTTTCATAGAAACTCAGTATATTACTCGTTGTGTCCTGTTGCTATTGCTCTGAGAAATTGCTTCTCTGAAAAGAGAAAACAATAAATAAAAACAAAGTGAAGCTATTTGTATCATATACAGAAAAATATGAAAGAGTTCAAATAGTTATCTGGAAATAATGAAATACCATTTTGTAACTGCAAAAGAAATTTTAATCTAGTTGTATCTTTCCAAATCAAAAGATTTAAAAATCATTTACATATAATAAATCATGGCTTTAGCTACTGTGTATGTATAGGATGAAATTTGCATATACTGAACTCTTTGCTAGTAGAAAAAAGAAAAGAAAGTTGTGTTCTTAATATTTTAGTCATTATAGTCCTATTCTGGGAACAAAAGACTTTTTATACAAGTGTTTTGCATTTCAAAACATTTAAAGTCCAAAATTCAAATTCATTATTGATCAGCTGTGTGGATTGGGTAAAGTTTTAAGCCCACTAAACCTGTGTTTCCATCTGTATAATGAAAATGATACTGATGATATTTACCTCACAGGATTATTACAGTAACCAATGATGACTGTTTTCAAAGTGCTAGCATGATACATGAGTAATAAACAGTGTTTCTGTGGCGTTTTTATCATAAATATTCAAAAAACAGTGAAATGAAAAGGTGGTACAAAAATTATACCATACCTCTGGTCTTCTAAAGTTTTCACTGTGTTTCTGTAAAAGTGTAAGCATTTTAAATTTAAAAATATTTTCATCAGCATTTTATTTCATTTGCCCCCCATGCACAGACACATATCTGTATACTTTAAGGAGCTATGAATCACCGTTGCTGCAAAATCAAAATATTATGTTATTTATTTAAATATTAAAGTAATGGCAATAGTTATTCCTCATATATTTCTCTATTAAAACACTCCCTTCTTCAGAGTTTGATTAACTTACAAATATCCTTGAAATCATATAAAAATAAAACTCACAGGAAAACAGTAATACTTCACATTTTCAATATTTTAAAGTAGTAAGCATGTTAAGGCAAGCAGTAAACACAAATATCTCCATGCTATATCCTTTCCATTTTTGCACTCTTTCCCTGAAGAAAACATCATCATTAGATATAGTGACTTCAGTATCACAAAGTGTTGTATTCTCAGTTATAGGTGTCGGTTCACTCTTCTGATTGATTTCTCCTCCAGCTGTGGCCTACCCACACCCATGCCAGTCCTCAAAATGGCTGCTACCAGTTCAAGAGATGATAAATACAGAAAATGAAAGAAACAGAAACATTCTGGAAGTTTCACATTGTCACTACTGGACATAGGCATATCTTTAGAGGACTCTTCTTTAATAAGAGGTAGACAGGTGTTTTTTTTTCTTTTTTCTTTTTTTTTTTTGCATTTTCCTCATGTATAATAGGACAATATAACAATATATGTGCTTTTAATCCTTCTTTGTGCAAGAATTAAAGCCTACCGAAACGATGCAAGAATAATAATTTGAAAAGATTTCCGACCCAGAACTTTATTATGAAAGATGACAATAAATTTGATAAGTTGGATTATGCTGGCACCTGGTTCACTATAAAGTCAATTTCTCATGTAATTAAGATATATTTTGTGTGATTTTTGTAATATGAGTATATATAAATATTCTTTCTTATTTCAGTTAGTGGTGTGGGTGCTCTTTGCCAGAATGAATTACTATCATGAAGGTATTAAGAATGTTCCTGTCATTTTTGGGATAGCTGACTATGTCAAGTCTAGTGTAAGTAGACAAACTGGAACAGCACGTAATCCATCCAAGTAGACCGATGAGAATAATGTAGATTTTAAATCTTGTTACCCCATTAACAGTATCCTCTGCCTCCCTTTTTTAGACAATTCCTCCCCTTTCACTCCCATAGGGTGCACTGCTTATTTTGGGTCCCACTGCCTCCTTATGTAGAGCATCTCAATGGACCCTATCTCCTGATCTACTCTGCCTGTGTTTCTCTCTGTTAGTATTTTGAGGCCCTCAATGCCAATCTTCTCTGCCTCATTTCTGCTATTCTATCTTTCTGCCATTGGTAGTCTATTTTTCTGCTCCACTCAACTGTCTGTCCTGTTCACTGAGGCCTCTCTGCCACTGTTCCTGAAATGCTTGTATTCTTTTTTGCTCTCTCTAAAATGTCCTTCAGTATTTTTTGTAGGGTTGGATTGGTGGTCAAAAATTCTCCCAGTTCCTCTTTGTCATGGAAGCATCTTGCTTCTCCATTAATTTCTAGAGAAAGTTTTGCAGGATACATCAATCTGGGCTGGAGATTGTTCTCCTTCAGGGCTTGAATTACTTCACTCCAAGCTCTTTTTCACTTGATGGTTTGTGTCGAGAAGTCTGCCATGATTTTGATGGGTTTTCCTTTATAGGTGATCTGTTTCTTTTCTCTGATGGCTTTTAATATTCTGTTCTTATATTGAATTTCTGGGATCTTGATCATTATGTGTCTGGGTGTAGCTCTGTTTTGGTTGTAGGTGGCTGGAGTTCGATATGCTTCATATGTCTGCATATCATTTCTTTTTTCTATGTTTGGAAAGTTTTCCTTAATAATTTCTGTGAGTAACCTTTGCAGTTCCTCTGTTTTGACTCCTGCTTCTTCATTCACATGCTTTATTCTTAAGTTATAGATCCTCTTGTCATGAATTCCCTGTATGTGACAATATGGACAACTATTTGGAAGAAAACAAGAGTCAATACAATAGAGAATGAGTATGTCCGATTGTCTAGCTTTGAAATTTATGTCTCTTACATTGCTTTCTTGTGATCCACTTTGTTCTGTTTTGTTATGTTTAATTTTACCCTTTTGATATAATTCCATGTACATTTGAGTGGGTAAGATGGATGACCATATTACTGTTTTTGTCAGATCGTGGAACAGAACTGTTAACAGTCTCACTGTGAATGTCTACTTTACATATTTTAACTTTGTAATTTGAACAACTATTTCCAAGAAGTCAGTATGTAATTTGTCAAGTAATAATTTCTTAGGGTTTTATTTGTTGTTGTTCTTTTCCTTTTTTCCTTGGAGTTCTATATTGTTGCTACCCTTTATTCTGTTTTTTTTTCTCTTTAAATAAAATTTTAAAAAATGTTCCTGTCAAATTTCACCATTTTCTTCTACATATGTTTTACTAAAGAGTTTTATATTATTCTTTTTCTTATTTATATACATGTCTAAGGATATTGATATGGCCTTACATTCTTCAGTTAGCTATGATCTGTTTCATTATTCATTTTGAAACTAAAGTTGCTCTAAATAAGACCGATATAAAGCTCCTCAAGGCATGTGATATGCATCATTCCTTGAGAGCTTTATAATTTCCATTCATAACAAGGTTATTCAGATTCACCTTTTCCCTAACAGTGCTAAGATTTCTCTAAGAAATTATTTCTTGGAAATATGGCAAGTGTGGAAGGATTGCTGAGGAAAGCTTTAAGTACTGAGTGGAGCCAGTCCAACCTAGAGGCTTTGTGGCCTGCGCTAAAAAGTCCACAGTGGTAGGGCTGCCCAAACCATTTGGAGCTCATGTCTCACCACTGTGTCCCCAAATACGGGACATAGAGCTACAGTACTTAATTTTTGTTCTGCTAGGTTTCAGACTTCCTTTGATCCAATTCTTTTCTAACCCTGTGATACCTTTTGAAATGGGAATGATTATGCTGTGCCATTGTAGCTTGCTATCTGTTCCTTTATCTTTGTTTAAAATAAAAGTTTATAACTCAAATTTGCCACAAGTCTCAGAAAGGACTTGGCCTTACAGTTCTTAAAAATATGAAACTGTTAAGTCTTTAGGGGAGAAATTAGTATGTTTTGGTTTTACAAAGCACAGTCATATGTTTTAGACAAAATTATGAAGTTGCTATTGTGTTTTTTATAGATTAATTATGATTTATATGTCTGGTTGTCAAGTTGATAAAGGTTGAATTGTAAGCAGTAATCATATGGTAATTTGAAAGATTAAGAAATGCTCAGGGGGTTAGGAAAGCATACTTAGGCATGTATGTGGCTCATAGAGTGATGGGCTTCAGAACTATATTTGGTCCTTGATCTTTTCCTCTGTATCACCCTTTCTCTGCTCTGCTTCCTGGCACCATAACCTAAGAATCCTTGTTCTGTTACATACTGCTGTCATTTTGGGCTGAATCTCATTAAACCATAGAAGAAATTGAACTTTGTCTCCTTTAAATTGTGAGTATCAATTGTGTCTCAGCAGCATGAAATCTGACTAATAGACACACATACATGCACACATACACACAGACTTATGTATCCTTATTTGTATCTGTGTTTATTTCCATATATCTATATGTGTACTAAAATGTGAGTCTCCACAGATACTTGTAATTATAATAAAATACCACAAAGGTTGCTCTCTCTCCCTTTTCATAATACATTTCTTCATAAATCATAGATGTGAATCATCTATCCTCTTATTTTTAATATATTCATTTTCTCCATCTTTTATATTTAGGCAATCTTTTGACCCTGTCTAGCTGCTCTTGCCGTTTTGTTGTAAAGCCATTTTCAGTAGTTCCTGTTGCTGTATGCCACTGATTGCCTTGATTGTCACTCTGAAATCATGTTCATATACAAGGATAACACTGATTATAAATGAGATACACCTAAACCTCTTTTCTAAAACCATTATTATCTAGATTACACCTGTTCAGTGTCTATTTTTGGGAATTGGGATATATTTGTCACTTGTGGGATAAAATACCCAACAGCAACAAATTAAAAGAGGGGAGGTTTATTTGGCTCACAATTTCAGAAGGTTCAATTGATGGTCTCCTGTTTGCAAGGTAGAAGAAATGAAGTGGTAGAAGGGCATGTGGGGGAAACATACTACCTCATTGCAGCCGTGAAGCCAACAGAGCAGGAGGAAGCACAGTCATGCCCACAGCGATAGCCTTCAACACACTCTACTTCCCCACAGCACATTAAACGATGAACTCAAAAATGAGTTAACCAACTGGTGAGTATAGTGGATTCATCACCTTCCAAGAACTGACCTCTGAACATACGAGATATTTGAGTGATATTTTATATCTAATTCAAAAGATTCTGCTCCTTGCATTCAAAAGAAACATGCCCAACTCAGTATGCAAAATGAATTTTGTTCATTTCCAAGAGTTGCAAAAGACTCAGCTGTTCAAAATTGCTCAAAAGTCCAAGTTCAGAACATGAGACGTTAGCGGTAGAAAGAAAATCTACTCAAATATAAGTTGACAGCAAGAAAATGAAAAAAGCTTTTTATGATAATTGCAAGAACAAGCCTGAATGATAAAAAAGGTCCCATCAGAATGAAAAGATAAATGTTGCCATAATTTGAAATACATAGTAAATTCAAACTAAAATTGTAGATATTATTTTATTTGCTATTTCTTTAAAATATTCAGAACAATTCCTCACTATTGAAGTTCACTTTGTTGAGTTGTATGTGTATATGACACTAAGATATGAAATGAAAAATTTTGTCCTTCATTGGATTTTGAACAAACATAAAATGACCAAACAGTGTATATCAATCTTTTATTTGTTACAATATTTAAGTAGTAAAACATAATCATTATGAAGTAATATATGTTTACTATATCATACAGCAACAAAACAAAGTCATGGTAAGTGTTCAAAAGTTGAAGCAAGGTGATTTGAATTCTAATCCTGAATCTAGCACTAGCTAAATTTAATTGAACAGTGACAAATCATGGGATTTCAAAGCAAGACAACAGGAGATCATCACTGGCTACTAAAATGTCTCTCATTTTCTTCTAAATAGTTGTCCATATCTTCATATACAATGAATTCATACAAAACAAAATAGTATTAAACTGATCAGAACAGGATGATGAAGGAACCTCAATATTTACATTCTGAATATGAAATAACCATAATTATTTCTTTCAAGCTCAGTATTTACATTCTGAATATGAAATAACCACAATTATTTATATAACTCAGTGATATGAAAATTAAAAGAATAATGTAAGTGACAGAGACAAACAAATTTTAATGTTCCATGAACATTATTGCTATTAGTTAATAGTAAACTTTATTGGTATTTGGATTTGTGACTTTCAAGTCTACTGAACATAAAAAACTTTTCTTTTATAGCATTTTTGTAGTCCCAGTAAATCTATGAAGAAACAAACTACATATAATTTTGAAAGCCAGTGCATAATTTACCAATAGTAATAGAAATATTAAATGAAAGTTAATTTATAATTAACACTTTTGTATAGAAATGCTAGGACAGAGCATTTCCATCTTATTCATCTTTTTCTAATCTTTTTCTTTTCCCTTCCTTCTTCCCCCACCCCATTTCCTTTTCCTTTTGAACAATTTCTTCCTATTTCACAATGTCCATTATATATTTTGGTTCTTATTTACACTTTTAGTTTCTCAAGTCAGAGAAACAATGTAATATTTACATGTGTGTCCCAGTTATTTCACTTGAGTATGGTCTCAAGGTGCTCCATTTAAGTATAAATATTTCAAGTTTATCCTCCTTTATGGCTAAGCAATATAGATAGATAGATAGATAGATAGAGAGATAGATACATCTTTTTTACACATTTGTCACTTAATGGACATTTGGCTTTTCTCTAAGATTTAGCTATTACAAACTGTGCTTCTATAAACACAAGAGTGTATTTATTGCTGTGATATGATGTTTTTAATTGTCTCAGGAAAATACCAAGAGGGGAACTAGATGGGTCAGATGGGATCAGTAGTCCTAATGTTTTGAGGAGTCTCCACATTGATTTCCAGGGTAGTTTCACAAGTCTGCACTGCCACCAGCAAAAGAGAATGGATTTTTTCTCCCCAGTCCTTCCAGCGTTTTTTTATTGGTTGATTTTTAATGATAACTATTCTTTCTAAAATGAGATGGATGAAGGTATGGACAGCTATTTTGAAGAGAATGGGAGACATTATTGCAGCCATTGTTGATTTCCCTATTGTTTGGTTTTGAAAGCCTAAAATTGCTTCATCATCCTGTTCTGATCAGTTTAATACTATTTTGTTGTGTATGAATTCATTGTGTATAGCTATGGACAGCTATTTAGAAGAAAACAAGAGACATTATGGTAGCCAGTAATGATCTCTTGTTGTTTTGCTTTGAAATCTGTGTTTCTTACATTGTTTTCTTTGGATCTGTTTTGTTCTGTTTAATTTTATGCTCTTTAAAATAAAATAAAAATAAAATGAAATGGAATCTCAGCATTGTTTTTATTTGCATCTCTCAAATGATCACTGATGTGATCATTTTTCTCACTTTTTGTTGTTTCTACTTCTTCTTTTGAGATGTATCTATTCATTTCAGAATTTCTAGAAGACAACAAATGAACCACCTTTTGAAACTATACGTAAATGTATTTAGAAAGTTACAGCTATGAATGCACTGTCACAGCAAGGTGTATAGGCCATTCTAAAACCAAAGGAAGGTGGGTTTAAGTGTAGCTCCATAGTGGAGCACATGCTTAGTGGATGCATAAGGCCCTGAATTAGATACACAGCCCCCTCTTCAAAAACCTGGATAAAATCTCGAGGAGTGATGCTTGCGTTGGTGTGATTTCCTGAAAAAGTAAATAATTATGGTGAATTTTTAAAGAAAAAATATTTGTAAACTTATAGCATTCCTAGAAAATTTTGCAAACATCAAGTAACACAATAACAAGAATTATTTGCTTACAATGTAGAAGCCTTTAGATTAAAATGATTTTAAACCAGCCTTTTCATTACATGAAAATCTAGTGGGACATTCAAAATTTGTGCCAAGTTTGAAATAATTCTGAATTTTTAGAGTTGACTGTACACATTATAGATTTTCATGTGCATCTGGCTACAATATATAGGCTAATAATTTACAATAATAATAATTTACAATAATAATAATTTACAATAATAATTTATTTACAATAAAAATACAAGTTTTAAAAAATACCTTTTTAGCACCACTATCAATCTTTAGACCAATAATATGATTATTATATATTATCAAAGAGTAATATTTAAAAATTCATCCTGTTTTAATAGTGACAGTTGTCTCATATTTGGTTAAGATTCAGTCAGTCAAATCCATGTGGAAATTTTATTGAATCTTATTTTTATCAATCAAGCTTTATAAAGTCCCAATTGTGTAGAATGATCCAACAATCCTAGTACCCTAAGCTCTTCATATTTATCCTATCCATGGATCATTTTCTCTCAGCAATCCATTCTGTGTACTCTAAATCAATGCTTAGATCTTCTGTGACTGCATTCACTTGTGGTCTGCCTGCTAACTCAACATCTTTGCCACAATTTACAATAGAAACTTCCTCTGGATTTCAGCTTAAAATGCCCATGTTCAAGTTTCATCATTTTAAATGAACTTTTAAATGAGTATAGTATTCTCCCATATCTGCAGAAGATGTATCACAAGGTCCTCAGTGGCTGCCTAAAACCACAGTTAGGACCATATCCAACCCTATAAACTGACCAAATTTCTGTTTGCCCTGCCAATACCCATGTGCTTGTCGCTAAAGTGCTCACCCTGAGATAACTCATAGATCATAGTTCTAACCTTACTTTCACAGTTTCTCAGGAAATAGCATGTTTTTGTTACTATTTTCACATTGTGGTACCATATCTTTAGTGACATAAATTTGTGTATAAAATTCTGTTTTTTAATAATGATATTTCCATTTACAAAATATAACAATTTTCAGTCCCTGAAATTAAGTGTACACTGGCTATGATCTACATAATTTTTTCCTAAAGTGGAAAGTTATTGCTTTTTTACATGTTAAATAAGCACTTATCATACACTGTGGTCATAACTTTTATATTTTTGATATGTGATAGAAATACTAGTATGCATTTATAATATTTTTTCTTCACAACTTATTGTATAGAAGATATTGTTTTGGTCATGGATCTTATTAACCTCAGCATATGATTTCTTTTCTCCCTTAGTAAGAACCTTCACTTTTTCACTTAAGGAAATAGTTTAGGATTCTCTGACATATACAAGTTGCTAACATGACTTCTTGCCCTTTTGGGTCATTATTAATTAGAGGAAAGGTGACTTCAACACAAGCACTTTAATACTAGCTGCAGTTACAGACTTCAACCCCAAGGGCTGGCTACTCAGTGACTATTGTGTAGGTAGAGGATACTATGTTCATAAACAAAACAAAAGGATCATTCTTGCCTGGGACAGCGTGAGGTAGCACAAGATTTTATAACAGTACTCAGAATGACACACAACTGCAAGGTTGTGAATGGATTGTTTAATGAATTTTCAACCTGGTATTTTTAGCCCATGGTTGACTGTAAGCAATTTAAATCACCAAAAGAAAAACTATGGCTAACAGGGAAAATAGTTTAATTTCTTTCTAAAACGGTATTGATTTAAACATTTATCTGAAAATACTATCTCCACAGTTTGAAATTTCAGGATTGAATTATTTTCATTGTCAAGTGTTAAGGTTCATTTAGATGTCTCCCTAGAACCTCATGCAGTCATAGGTGGGACTTTTTCAGAGGTGGCTGGGTCTACGGTGGGTGATAATGGAACCATTCATGGTGCAGTGCTAAACTCATGGTCATTAGGATTAAGGATGTGAGTGTTACCCATGCTTAGTAGCCTGGATGAGATATAAAGGATAAAAAGAGCTGTGGTGTTCCCTTTGGTTGCTTGGTTACCTTCTGCCCTCCATGAAGTGTTCCTCTTCTGAGATGCCTGTCTGCCATGCCACTCTGCCTTCAAGTCAGCTGGTTACAGACTGCAATCTTTACAAACCATAATCTAAATAAACCTTTCCTCTTTTACCTTTGGCATTCAGATTCTTCAAGATGTCAGATCTTGGTTCTGGTAGGTACAGTATTCAGAAGCTACAAGTTTGATACCTATAGGGTCCCTAAAAAATTAGAAACAGATATTGTATAAATAAATATGTAATTATATGAGTACAGTTTATAATTATGTGTACATGGTATCTAATTATATATTATTAACTTATTTAATAAGCTGGGATGTATTTAAACATACATGCCAAAGTACATAAAAAATTGGCTTCTCTTCACAATTTTAAAGACCCAATTTCTTAATTGGGAATTTTAAAATCAGTCTGTATTCAAGTTCTTAAATTTATTTTAAGAAATAATTACCTTAGACTCTCATTCTCAGCTGATGACAAAATATTGTGTTCATTTCAAATATATAAAAATTTTTATTATTTTAATGGAAATATAAAGTATTTTACATAATTACAAACTACTTATAATAGTCCTTGGGTGTCCATCATGTACAATAAATATTAAACAAATAAACTGAGATCAAACTGAAAGGATGAGAATTCACTTACGTTCAGGCAAAAATCTAAAAACATCAAAAATTAGATGCATTTTTAATAAAGCACACTGCTTACATATTTAAATACTTATTTAAATAAGTAAATACATATTTAAATACTTGGCTCCTCTACTCTTACTTAATGTTCTTAAATCACACTTGGATATGCCTAATTTAAATCTCTTTTAGATTAGAGATGTTCTCTGCCTTCTTTGTCTCTGAATTCTCTGTACCATACACAGAATAAAGTAAATGTCAGATAGTTATTAAATGAAAGGTCAGTTAAAAATGAATACCTCTGCAGGTATTACAGAGAATTGTTAATTTGCTTATCACTTTATACATCTGTTGTTTAAATTTTTAACTTAGTACACACACGAATTGCATAATAATAACTACTATGGAAAAAGGAAGGAGAATGGAGGAGGAGAAAATATATAAGAAAGATGAGAAATGACAGATAAAGACAAAGAGTTACAAATATTTGAAGGAGATGAATAAAAAATATAAAACATAGGAAAATAGGCTTCCTCTGAAAGATGGTTACTTGATATCTTAGAATTATTCCTTAAACTTTATGTGTGTGTTGAGGAAAAAGAGCTTATACAATAGCTGGATATGGTAGTGGACAGTTGTATCCCAGCACTTAGGAGGCTGAGGCAAGAGGATCACCATGAGCATGAGGCAAGCTAGCCTACAAAGCTGCTTCGTGGCCAGTCTGAACTACATAGTGAGACCCTGTCTCAAAAAGATAAAACAAAACAAATTAATAAAAGTCAAAAAGCAAAACAAAAGAAAAAGTATGAAAGAGGTAGGAAAAGAGAGAATGGGAAAATAAAGCGACCTAGTCAAGAAATGACATTAGGATAATTAGTTCTCCATAAGGAAAAATAAAATTAGGCTGTTTTCACACTTCATACACAAAACATAAATTCCAGATGGGGAAAAGAGCTAAATGGCTAAAAAGAAACTTTCAAACTTTTAAAAACTCCTCTAAAAATATTTTATAGAATTGTGATAGGAAATATTTCTTTAGAAAACAAATGTACATATACATACATGGAAAAAATTATTCTATCAAAGTCACATAAATAAAATTTTCCTCTGAGAAAATATCACAACAGAATTTAAAATATGAGGAACATACTGGCAAAACATACCTGTAGCATCTCTAGTAGAAAACACACTTAGACAACTGAGTAGTTCGGTGCTTACACATCAATATGAAAAGGGCATTTTTTAATGTACAGAGAGAAAAAGAATGCAAAATGTAGCTAGGAAACAATTTATATTATCAATAATCAGAAAAGATTAAGAGATAATGTTACATCTCTCAAATCTGAAAAAATGTCTGCATAATAAAAGGGTCTATAATATTTGAAGTTGTCATCCATTGATATTAGAAGTATTGCTTGTGTAGCATACCTTGATGTCTAGACATATGTCAAAATATAATCACATGTATCCTAACAATTCCATTTCTAAGTTATATACCCCATTGAAATTATTGTCTTATATGTGCTCCTGCGCAAAATAACATGTATAAGACATTTCATAAAGCATGTGTAATAACAAAAATTTGCAAATGACCTAAACACTTAACAATATAAGAATTAATATGCACAATGTAACAGAATCTTGTTCTAAAACAGGGTAAATAGGCTTTATTTATATGCAACACATGCAGAAATATCAAAAACACAGCATGATAGTGATTTTTAAAAGCATTTTCAGAAGATGTATATATCTATAGATAGATATCTCTATATAATCTTCTGCAAATACATGATATATATACATAAACATCACACAAGGATATGTAGGTACAAACATATAGCAAGCATAAAAACACATACAACAGTAA
This sequence comes from Dolichotis patagonum, assembly GCA_004027295.1. Taxonomy (NCBI): domain Eukaryota; kingdom Metazoa; phylum Chordata; class Mammalia; order Rodentia; family Caviidae; genus Dolichotis; species Dolichotis patagonum. Next base: position 75,621 of record PVJX010000783.1, read on the forward strand.
TTTTATATTTTATTTTTTCAATTACAGTTTTCTTTTAAAAAAAATTAGCAGTGCACATTTATAATATCAACTACTTAAAAGCTGTGGCAAAAGGATCAAAAGTGCAAGACAAGCCCGGGCAATTTAGGGAGACCTTGTCCCAAAAGACAGGGAATCTGATGATATAGCTCAATGTTTCCTGGGTTCAAACCTTAATACTGGAAGGAAACAAACAAGCAAACAAACAAAACAAAAACAAACAAACAGAAAAAGTTACTTTTCCTTAAGACCACGATGCTGAAAGGTATGGTAGAGCTAGAATCCCAAACAAGATTTAGCTTATTCTGAAACCTATAGTCATGGTACATGTCTCTCTCAAACTAGATTGTTTTTGGCTATTTTACAAATAAAAAGACTTTAAGGCTTTCAATGGAATGTTTCCTTTTCTTCATATTGCCTTCATCTTTGTTAAATAGGAAAGATAACTTTTTAAAAAGTGCTTCCATTTGGACATCTGTTTTAACAGACATAAATTAATACATGGCTGTATTTTTTAAAAATTCATTAAAATGACTCAGACCTTCTCCATGGTTGGTATTTATAAGAGCCTCTGTAAGGAGTGATAAAGTAATAATTTCATTAATAAAAAGTCCTCAAGATTTATTGGCTGAATGTGTGTGTAGTCTGACATTGGGCATGACCTCCGGCAATCCTCTAGTAACCATAAGTTTTAATGTCAGAGTCTGTTCAATATTTCCATACCATTTTATAATTATTTGAGAAAGAGATCTCCCCAATTGTTACCTGGGAATACAGCCTTGCAGGTGGAAATGGCATTGCTTAGGATCCCTTAATGCCAAGACAGCTTTTAACTTTGCCTTGGCCAGTGAAGAGACACAGGAATACTGATTGTACATTCTGTGTGACATCTTTGTCATGGAAACACCTTGCTCTCATTTTCCTCTTCTCATCTGTTAACTGGAAATGATGAGAGAGAAGTTAACTTCTGTATTGGACTCTCCTTATGTCTTGACTATTTTCATGCAGACACTGAATTTCTTACTTCTATAAATCAGTGTTTTCTTGCAACACTTTGAGATTATCTTAGTCGCCTTCTTATCTCTAGGGACACAATACCTGACACAAACACCTTCATGGAGGAGAATTTTATTTTGGTTCGCATTTTTAGTTCATAGTTAACTGGCACCAAATCAGGAAGGCATGATAGAAAAGATGGAGTGGAAGAAATCTGCACACATCGTGGTATCCAGGAAGTAGAGGGAGAAAGAGGATTCAGGGACCAAGAGATACCATTATGTTCTTCCAGGTCACACACCCAGTCACCCACTTCTCCAATCAGGCCTCACCTTGCAACAGAAAGTTACGTACAAGGGACGCAAAATTTAATCACCTAAAAGTCCCACTTTTGAGTACATGAGGCCTTTGAACAACATTCTCAACCTAAACCATAACAGTAATAGAAGGGGAAGTTTAGTTTTTTCTATAATTGAAAAATTAATATTATTATTAACATTTATGTGTCACATAAGACTGCAAATATTCAGAATACTTTGTCCAATTAAAATTGGTAAGGCTAAAGTGAGGTGAAGAGTCCTCCTTCTAACTCCAAAACCTGGTCCTTTAAACCTTCCTCCAAGCTAGGATAGTCTGACCCAAGGGCATAAATTCTCCAATGCAATTGTATATGATTGCCTCAAAGTGACTGTTAAAATCTAAGGTACACAGAAATCCAATGAGGAAATATTTAGCTCTTTTTCATTTGTTTTAAAAGAACTTACACGTTGTTCTAGAACATATTTGGTGACTTAATCTGGTTTGTAGGTAATGAAGAAGTTACAAGACACTCTCCTCAGTCATCCCATCACATCCCCATAGCCAGGAAGCATAAAATATTTTGTTAAGCTAATGGGAAGTTAGTTCTTAGAAGCTGCAGTTAAATTCCCTCTGTCTTAGCCTGTAGCACATAAAGTATCACCAGTGTATTAGGAAAGAGACCGATAGAATCAGTTTAATTTTCTCAGTAGCCTAATGAAGAAAGTGTCAGACAGTAAAAGAGTTTACTAGCTAATATCCCAGACAATATTGACTGCAAGATTTTCCCTCATGGAGGTAAAAATATAATAAATCTAGGCCAAGAAGAGCTATTTGGTTACTAAGCAGTGACTTGGAACCAAGGCAGCAATTCTCTTTCAATCTAAAAAGGAAAAGTAGTTTGCTCTTGCAGCTGACTCAATTAAAATAAAACACATGAAAACATTAAATTCTCCTTTCTTTGGTGTCAAAGTTGCAGGAAGCCTAAAGAGAAACTTAACATGGGCAATATTTCAGTCATAAAAACTAATCTGCTTTGTTAGTGTTGTGTTCAGGGAAATATTCAAACCCACCAAGTACACTAATGTGGCCCAAATGCGTAGTAGATTCAAGAAGCAAAATACAAACATGAATTGTTATTAGAAGATTTCCTTACTGCCAGGACTGTAATTATCAAATAAACACAACAAAATATTTGAGAAGAAGCTGGACTGTTAAGAAGGAAAAGCAGTACTTCTGTTTGCCAAGAAATATGCTGATCAGAATGAAAATTTCCATCAAAGCTCTAATTCGTTTTGTAAAACTCGCACGTGAAGAATAGTTTGTCTGCATGAGTGACATACTTAAACAAACTAGAGTTAACTGAGAGTATTGGGAACCCTATCAAAAAACATTCATTGTATATTTTATTAAATATTTTCAGTGTGATTCAAACTATTTCTATAAGAGATAATTTTGAAGTTGAGAATAACTAATTTCAAATACACTGACAATTCCTCCCTAATGGTTTCTTTGAGGAATAATTAAAATACATACTTGAAGTGTGCAATGTAATGATATATAGCTTGTGAAACCATCATTGCATTTAATTATTGGGTCCTGCTCTAGATCCCCAATCTCCCAAACAAGTGTACAGCGGAGGTTAAATAAAAAGAGGCAATTGTATGATTTTTTTAGGGCTGCAGGAGGGTTTTGACACTTTAGTTGAACTCGTGACTCTGAGGGCTAAGACCTCTATCTCTCTGGATCAGCCACTTTTATTAGGACTGTGACAAAAGGTGAGAAAACTGAAAAAAGCACAGGAAATGAGCAGAACCTTGGGAGTCACTTCAAAGACTTCTCCAAGTGGTAAATTATGCCAATTTAGGAGAATCATCTTATCTCCAAGATAACATTCATGGTAGGATTGAGACTGCAGGAGAGAACTTCCTTTAACTGCTGTCTCATTTACTTAATTAGTGGAGGAGCCAAGGTTTCTTCAGCTGTGGCCCTATCTTTGCCTTTGAGGTATCTCTGGCTTCACAGGCCACAGCCAAAACCAGTGATTCATAGAGGTTCACTTACTATGAATCAGCTCCCATCGCCAGGCAAGGGGCCGAGGCCTAGGACAGACTCACAGACAAACATAGAAAGCCAATTAGCAAAATTTAAATCCTGCTCAGAGCCACTTCATAGTGGTCTCCAACACTTAATATGTTGAACATTCCCAAAATGCTCGCTCTTCTTCTGTCTATTGTGTCTCACTCATGCTTTTCCCTACCATCTCCTTCAGACAGCTGCTGATCTATTTATATCAATCTATATAAATTCCACATTTTCTACAGTTTTCTATTAATTGGGAATACAGATTATGTTTCCTTTTTGGTGCCAAGCTAAATCCTTAATGTTTGAATGGCCATTGTTTCAGATATGTGCTTTAATCTCTGTTACTACTCCTCTGTGGAATAACCGGGTTATACTGTAAAGATGCTTAACTTTTCTAAACATTACCAAATTATTTTACATTCTTTCATTTTCATTTTACATTCTTATCAGCACTATGACAGTTTCAGATGTACCCATGGCAACATTTACTATAGCTGGTATTATTTTATTTGTTGGCAGGCTCAAACATGTAACGGTATCTCATTGTGGCTTACTACATTTCTCTAATAGGGTGTGGATTATATTAAAGTTCTTTTCATAGCCTTTTTTCTTCTACCACATAGCTTCTTTGGTGAACTGGCTTTCAAACCTTTGTGGGGTATTATTTTGTTGTGCATATTATTATTACTGAGTTTTGAGAGTGCTTTGTATATCCTGGGTACAAAACTTGATATATAATTAGAAAATATCTTCCAATCTGGGATTTGTCTTTTAGTTTTCTTAAAGGAATTTTTTAGCTAGCAGATACCCTGTTTCACTAATTTTAATTTGTGATAAAATGTTACCTTTTTTAATGCTTCTAGCTGCTTTGAGGATTTTCGCTTTATCAGTGATTTTGAGCAATGTTGGTATATTATTCCTCAAGTGATATTCCTCTTATTTTTTTTTACCTTTTCTCCTCCTCCTCCTCCTCCTCCTCCTCCTCCTCCTCCTCCTTTGCTTTGAGATTGTTCACTTTTTGGATCAGTCATTTTATACTCTCCATCCAACTGGAGTAATTTCAGTATCTTTTTTAGATTCATGCACATGCTTCCACTGTTAGGACCTCAGACTATGTGTATTGTAGGCTGTTGAAATTTACCCACAGTTCATTCCAGTCCTTTGCTTTTTATTTTAATTCACTTATCTATAAATGCTACATTTTCTATATTTGCTATGTCTTTAGGTTTATTAATCTTTTGTTCTGTAATGTTTAATCTGGCATTAATATTATCAGTATATTCATTTTAGATATATAATTTTTATTTCTAGGAATTCAAATTTATTTCTTTTTATAGACTTTATTTACTCAATGTATTGAAAATATGGAATACATTTTGTACAATTACTATGATGTATTTTTTAATTCTAACAACTGTGGCAATTTTTAATGAATCCTCAAAATATTGTTAAAGTTTTTATTGTTCTCTTCTGTCTGAGTGTTTTACTGCTTCCTTGCTTGGAAAGCTGACATGCAGTTAAGTTCTTTGAATATAGCTCACTACCTTTACTTTAAATACTGGGGTTTTTTTTTTGTTTTGTTTTGTTTTGTTTTTTTTAGTTAGGTTAGTAGCAGTTTTCAGTTTAGAGTAATTATTTCCTACTTCTGAAGCCAAGCATTTCTGGGTTTTTACTTGTTGATCTAGAAATTGTGATTTTTTTTTCTAACCTTACTGGTTGAAATAGTCATGAATGCACTGTTACAGTGCTTTCAGTTCATTTTTTCCTAGCCTTTGGTAGTTTTCTCACACATAGGCAAAGATCTGTACTATATAGAATACTTATGGGAAATCCTTTGTAGACTGTGAGCATTTTTTTTGTAATTCTTTCCTGTTTTATATTTTGTTCCACAAAACATTGGTATACTGTCATCCCTAGATTTTCAGCTCTGTTTTATCAGATCAGGGTATCAACCAGCAGTATCTGTACAGATCCTCAATCCCTTAGCAAAACCTGGAAATTCTCTGGTGGTACTGAATGGTGAGCATTGTGGTGCTCATTATTATCACTAAGAGAAGTGATATGCAAAGTTATTTAGTGATAAAACATCTATTCCTCCTTCTAAATAATAGCACTTTAAAAACCTGAAAGAAACAGTGCTGGTTAAAGCTTCATTGTCACCTTGATTGCCATGGAAGCCACCCAGGTGACTGATAAAGCATGATTCTGTATGTGTATGGATAGGCTATGAACACTTTACCTAGATGCTGTATCTGCTATATGGCCCCTTCCTTTCTGGCACTGTTGCAGTGCTCTTCCCCCAGCCATCATGAGGTGAATAGCATCTCTCTGTCATGTGCTCTGTCATAGTTTTGTTTTAGAGATAGCCAATCATGGATTAAATATCCTGAAATCACAAACCAAATAAATCACCTCTGTCTTTATACTGTTTTAGTGTTGGTGCCAGTTACTTATTCCCAGCAATGGGAAAACTAAATAAACATAGAAAATTTGTACCAGAGAAGTAGGATCTATTGTGGCTGTACCTCACCACATGATTCAGAGATTTTGAGACTGGCTCGAGGGAAGCACTTGGTGCAGTTTGGACATGAAAACTAAAGAATCCCTAGACTGTTTTAAGCAGAGCTTGATGGATCATTCTGATCACAGGGCAGACATGAAAGTTTAGAGCTCTGTGGACAGTGAAGGACAGGCTTCTGAGGTTTCAGTTGGGAATACGGACTCCATTAGGAATTGGATTAGAAGTTGTGTGTTTTACATTATGGAGAAGAATTTGTTTATATTTTCTCCATTTTGAAAGTTTAGAAGGTACAGACTAATTGGTCTGTGAAGAAAATTGCAATAAAACTCAATGATGTGGCATGAATACTGTTGGCTACTATTAGGTTTATAGATATTTGGGAGAAAGAGCAAACAATGACTCAGAACACTTAAATATATTTCCCAGAAAAGAAGTATGTGTAAAATGAGGCCAAAAAGATTAGTTATTCAGAAGATTAGCACCATAAAAATGGCACTCAGTATTTTGAATTGTATAAGAAAAAAGACAACTCAAGGGTATCTCAGAAAACAACTAGCCTTGAAGATGGATGGTGCTGCTGCAGTTTTATGTGGTAAAGCAAATGATTAGAGTGCTTGAGGATGAAACTATATCAACTTACTCTCAAATGTTAAATCGGTAAGAGCCTTGGCTTGTTAATATAGAACCAAAGAGGAAATGCAAGAGCCTAATGAGTCACTTTTAGTGAGTGGAACTGAAGTTGTGATAATGAAGTCAAAATGTATAAAGGATATCTGAGAATATTTGGGGTGCCAGGAATGTGCAATATCTGACAAGGAAAGCTACAAGCCATAAACAAAGCCAGCTCAAGAAAGAGGACATGTGGGATGTAACTGCCAAGGCCATATTGATGAGGTTGCCAAAGCCTGTAAATGCATGGCTCATATATACTCATATGTACCCTGATACCATACCTGGAGATAAGGTGCAATATATGATGTTTTCTCTGTTGGTGATTTGGTCTTGCTTTGGTCTGATTGTTTTCTGGAATGGTAATGTTTACATTCTGCCATTATATTGTGGGATTATGTAGGATAATTTTGAGTTTTACAAGGTTTAACAGCTAAGAGTTTGTTTTGAGTCTCAGAGGAAACTAGGATTTGGAATTTTGAGCAGTGCTGAAAATATTGAGATCTGAGTTAGGGGTTATTGGCTTTTGGAGTACGCATAGGATAGTTGTGTCATGTTTTGGCAGAATTATGAACTTATTATTGTTTTTACATGGTGATTAAACGCAGTTTAAGAAGGTGCTTCTGAATGTTAAGTTAACAAGGGGTGGAATGTGAGAATTAAACTTAATTGTCAACTTGATTGCCATGGAGGTTGGACTGGTGGTCTTAGAGACATTACCTTAGTTACTATATCTGACCCATGCCCCCTTTTTCTCTGGCACTATTTCACATTCTATTTCCTTGCCACCATGTGATGAGAAGCATTCCTTTGCTATGATAATCCAGTCTTAGAGAGAGCAAGCCACATACTGAATCCCCTGAAACCAATAACCATATAAACTATTTTCCTTTAAAGTGTGTCACATATTTGTTCCAGCAATGAGAAAGCTGATTAATAAAGAAACTGTTATATTCCAAATGTTTTTACATATTAAATTATATTCATAGTTTTCTCCAATGTAGCTCATTTGATAGTTTTCAAGTAAAATGTCATTGTGATCTCATTTTGCTAAGTTTTTACAACTCTGCCAAGATTTTGTTCTCTGTTTTAGTATTTAACATATAGCCAAGAAATAAATATATTTTATGCCAAGGGTAAAGTTAGGTATATAAAGTTACCAACACATAACTAATGGTCAAATTTGTTATTTCTTGGTCACTACGCAATTATTAATGATGTTATCATCAATTATTATTTAAATGACTTATCCAATTATTTAAGCCCATAATAGTTTTGTCCATAGATTTAGGCAAATTTTATTTTTTTTCATACTTTTCAGAAATGAATATTCATACTTTTCAGAAATGGATAATGCATATCAAAGAAAACAAATTTTTAACTTCATAACATGTTAACTGCAAACTGACAGCCTAATTTTTTCCAGAGATCTCTGTCGAAAAGAAACATTACATGTATCTATGTATTGAAAGAAACACTTTTGTATATTAAATCTTATATTACCACCTAATGAGACACTTCTTTGTATTCAGTCGTGTGTTGAATTGGCTTTGATCTTCTAAGGATGAGTTGATGTGAGAACAGTATGTAGTTCTGGCTGAGAAAACAGACAATTCATACTACAACAATTTGAGGGCCTTAACATGGTTATGACCAAATTTATTCAGTAAAATAAGCCAACAGCATGTGAGAGGAATGTGACTTGGGGAACTCCTCACTCAGTTATTAGTGTAGAATGTAGTATGTCTCCATGTTATGTAGTTACTCTGCCTCAGAAAAGTTCAGATCAAAATTAATAACAACCAGAAAATAAAAGACATCTATATGATTGTGTGTGGTGTTATTCATTGTCTTTAAATGTTTTGTTTGGGGCTAAAAAGGAAAAAGAGCCAGTTTAGGGAATATTATTAAAATATAAAGCAATGATCAAAGTGCTAAAAAGTGCTAAAAACAATCTGAAAATTTTAAAATACACATATATTATAATACACTAAGTATCATTTGAACAAACATTTTTATGAGACCTGATAGCAATCTTAGGAAAAATAATTCCAAATGAAAGGTGCAAATAAAATGACTATAGATTTTTACCTTGACTGGAAAATGGAACATTACATAATTCATCAGGAGAGTCACTTTTATAATCCTCATAAATGAGTTTTATGAAGATAGCAAATCAGAGATATGTCAGAAATATTATAATGTGAGTCAAAATAATTTTACCATTAATGTCTGGTTTAGTTTACTGATCATTTAAATTTATTGTACAATAGGCTCATACAGATAAGGAACATATGCCAGCCAATAAACATTATGAAGAGTAAAAGAAAACCTTAGTTAGAATTCACTGGAGAATAGTTCTGTTTTCTTTGACTTCTTGAGTAAAACTGAGTAAAACAGAGCTGAGAATGAATACAAATGAAAAGTCATTATATTTTATCAAAAAACACCTTGAATAGATCCAAACATAAGATATTTTAGACCAATATTATTATTACTTTGAAAGTTTAAAACATGCAAGAAGATGCTGAATTATAAAAGAAAACCAATGGGAAAGAGCTGAGGAAATCAGAAGAATGACAGCAGTAATTGGATTGCTCTCACTGGCTATAAAATTAGCAGAAACTTTTAAAGGACAATAAATATCTGCAGTATGTTTAGAGAGTCAGGCTGGAGATTATAATACAAATAGACTCTAGAGATAAAAAGACCTTCAGGTTACAATTAGTCAAAATTCATTAAAGTTATGTGGTATAGATTGTCTTTTCTGTTAAACAATATTAAAATTTATACAAGTTTTATTCATTTAAAATTATATCCACACGGAGTTCTAGTGCCACCTTTAAGTTTCTTAAATTCAAGACAGAGAGGTTGGCTGAAAGCCCTATTGCTATCTAAATATTTTAATCTTGACAGCCCTCAGCTGGGAACACCTGTGATGCCCCAGCACTTCTGGATCCCTTCAGACTGCCACTGTTGGGACTGCCTCTCTGATAGGAACAACTGGGACTCCCACAGCATGACTGAGAAGTTTCAGAATGCCACCACTTGGCCTTCTCCTTGGCCCTGCATGCCTGGGTTGCCTCAGACTGCTGCCTGGAGTCAGCCCCTCAAACCAGAACACCTGGGAGTCCCGCTCATGACTAAGTTGCCTCAGACTGCCACCACAGGCCTGCCCCTCAGCCTGGCATGCTTGGGATGCCACTGAACTCTGGAGCATGCCCATCCGTTGGAGAACCCACCAATCTCCTGGATCTAGTACTGGCAGTTGATCTCTGGATCCAACCCCTTCTCCTAGAACCTTGGACTACAGTAGAATACCATGCTGGCTGGATGTGAAACTCAGGAACTCCTCATTCAAACAGAAGACCTCAGCAGGCTCCAGTCAGTGTGGCAAGTTTGCACCTAAAATAGAAGTCTGCAGTTGGTAAATAGGAGTAGAAGTGAAACTTCCTCCAACTCTAAAACCTTATGAACCTGGGAAGAGAAGGGGTAATCCCCTTCTCCACACAGAGAGCATCAGACAGGTTGAGGAGTGTGCCAATAAGGCTTCCCCCAAATTGAAGAAAATTAAAAGACCTCATGAGACCCCCAGTGACACAGTACGGCCTCAGCTGACACAAACATTATAGACAGGGAGATCTGCTGACCTGCAACAACCAGAAGACATAGCAACAGCAGGAACAAAGAGTTGACCTACATCAATACTTCTAAGCTAGTTAGCCCAGAGAGGATATAGGACTCACCCAATAGGCCCTGTAGGAGGAATTCAGGTGACTGGCTCTCCTCCTCATTGTGGAAACCAACAATTGGACAAACATCAACCACACAGTAGGACCCTAAAATTCACACTACTGACAGTTGAGGCTGTTGGGATTGAAAGACCAAATATTTACCCAAAAGGGGAAAATGACAAAATGAAGAGGCAAAATGAAATCTCAGACATCTAGTCCATCAGGAGGAAATACAGGTGACAGTGAAATAGAGGACTTTAAAACTCATACACTAGAAATCTCTGAAAAGGTAGCAAATGAAGTAAAGAAACAAATCCATGAGGTTATTAGGAACTCAAATTACAAATAATGTCTTACATAAAGACAGAAATAACAGCCTTACTAAATGAGTTGCTCAGCATAGCTAGACAAAAAATAGATTAAAAAAATACAGTAGCATGGGAAATTGATTGAAACTTTGAATGAACAATGCAGAAAAAAAGCAGAATCCATGAAACAAATTAAAAGAGATATACAAGAAACAAAAAATTCTATTGAAAGCTGGCAAAACCATTTAAATGAATCTGAGGATCGAATTTCAGACCTTGAAGACAGGATCACAGATAGCGATCATGAAAGGGTAGAACTTATAAAAACAACAAAGCAGCATAAAATGACAATCCAGCAGCTTCAAGACAATGCCAAGAGAAAAAGTATAAGACTAATAGGCATCAGTGAAGATGCAGGATTCAATGCAAATGACATAACTAAATTATTCATAGAAGTAATAGCAGAAAATTTCCCAAACATGGAGGAAAAAATCTGATATACAAATAAGTGAGGCATACAGAACGTCAAACAGTTACAACCAATGTAAATCTACACCCACACATATAATAATTAAGATCCTAGACATACAGCATAAAAACAATACTAAAAGCTGTTAGAGAAAAGACAGAACTCACTTATCAAGTAAAACCTATTAGAATCATGGCAGACTTTGCAGCACAAACCTTCAAGTTAAGATGAGCTTGAAGTGAAGTATTTCAAGCCCTAAAAGAAAACAACTTTCAACCCAGACTGATGTATCCAGCAAAACTATCTTTCAAATTTAATGGAGAAATGAGATACTTCCATGACAAAGAACAACTGAAGGAATTCATGTCCACCAAACAAACCCTAGAAAGAGTATTGAAATTCATACTAGATCTAGATAAAAATGACCACAATCTCCAGAACAACAGAAAGAAACCACCAGGCTGGACAAGAAATTAAATAAGGGAGAAAAGCAGGAAACCAACAGTAGGAACACAACATGGCAAGGTAAAGCCAGTACACATCAGTGATATCCATGAATGTAAATGGGCTCACTTCACCTATCAAAAGAAACAGGTTGATGGAATGGATCAATTAACAGGATCTCACAATATGCTGTATACAAGAAACATATCTGATTCAAAAAGTAACTCACACATTAAAAGTCAAAGGGTAGAAAACAGTATTCCATGCAATAGGAACCCAGAAAAAAGCAGGGCTAGCTATTCTGTTGCAGACAACATGAACTTCAAACCTAAAAGGATTAAAAGAGATGAAGAAGGCCACTACATATTTGTAAGGGGAAATCTACAAGAGGAAGAACCAGCAGTTATAAATATATATGCACCAAATACAGGAGCATCCAACTACATAAGACAAATACTAATGGACATGAAAAACAACATACACAAAACACAACTATAACAGGGGACCTTAACACCCCACTGTCACAGAGATATATCAACTAGACAAAAAATCAGCAAAGAAATAACAGACTGAATCATACCTGTGAGTAAATGGACTTAATGGATGTTTACAGAGTGTTCCACCCAACCACATCAGAATATACATTCTGCTCAGCTGCACATGGGACATTCTGCAAAACACACCATATATTAACCCATAAAGCATTCTTAACTAAATGCAAAGGGAGTGAAATTATCCCAAGCGTGATATCTAATCATAGCACACTAAAATTGAAAATCAATGGCAAAAAAACTTGCAAAACCTGCATAAATGCATGGAAATTAAATAACAACCTTCTTAATAACCACTGGGTTACAGATGGAATTAAAGAAGAAATAAAACAATATCTATAATACTATGAAAATGCAGATACAACATATCATAACCTATAGGATGCAATGAAAGCAGTCCTAAGAGGGAAATATATAGCAATAAATAGTCACATCAAGAAAATGGATTGAACACAAATAACCTAATGTTACATCTCAAGCTTCTAGATAAGGAAGAGCAAGTCAAACCCAAAGCTCAAAGAAGAGAGGAAATTGTAAAGATTAGAGCAGAAATTAATGCAATAGAAACTTAAAAAAAATACAAAGAATTAATCAATCAAAGAGCTGGTTTTTTGAGAGAATAAACAAAATTGACAAACCCCTGGCCAACCTTATCAAGAAAAAGAAAGAAAAAACTCAAATCCACGCAGGACTGAAAAGAAAGAAATTACTACAGAGCCCATGGAAATTCAAAATATGATGAGCACTTACTTTGAAAATCTCTACTCACATAGGGTGGAAAACACAGAGGAAACGGACAGATTTCTAGAAACATGAACTACCAAAGCTCAGTCAAGAAGTATAGGAATTTTGAATAACCCAACATCACCTACTGAAACTGAAAATGTGATTAAATACTTATCAACAAAGAAAAACCCAGGTTCTGATGGATTCATAGCTGAATTCTATAAGAAATTTAAAGAAGATTTAATGCCAATACTCCTTAAACTCTTCAATGAAATTGAATGAGAAGCAGTCCTCCATAACTCATTCTTGGAGGCAAGTATCACTCTGATACAAAACCAGAGAAAGATGCAACCAAAAAGGAGAAATATATACCATTCTCACTAATGAACACTGATGCAAAGATGCTCAATAAAATATTGGCAAATAGAATGCAGCAAATCATCAAGAAGATTATACATCATGACCAAGTAGGATTTATTCCAGGAATTCAACATACGCAAATCAGTAAATATAATACACATCATAAACAGAGACAAAAATAAAAATCACACAATTGTGTCAATAAAAAGAGAAAAAGCTTTTGATGAAGCCCAACACATTTGCATGATAAAAACTCTACAGAAACTTGGAATACACAGTATGTACCTCAATCTCATAAAGGCCATCTATGACAAACTAACAGCCAACATTATACTAAAGGGACAAAAACTGAAAGCTTTCACTCTAAAATCAGGAACAAGACAAGGATGTCCACTATCACCACTCCTATTCAATATAGTTCTGGAAATATTAGCCAAAGCAATCACACAAGAGGGAGAAATAAAAGTAACAAAAATAGGAAAAGAAGTTAAATTACTATTATTTGCAGATGACATGATATTTTACATAAAAAAACCCAAATATCCCATTAAAAGACTACTAGAGGTAATAAACATATTCAGCAGCACAGTTGGATACAAAGTCAACATGCAAAAATCAATAGCATTCCTGTACACAAACAAAAAACTCACCAAGAGAGAAATTAAGGAAATATTGCTTTTCACAACAGCATCTAAAAAATGAAATACTTAGAATCAACCTAACCAAGAATGTAAAAGACCTATATGCTGAAAATTATACTACTTTTTAAAAGGAGATTGAAGAGGATATTAGAAAATGGAAGGATATTCCTTGCTCTTGGGTAGGAAGAACTAACATTGGGAAAATGGATAAACTCCCAAAACTGTTATGCAGATTCAGTGCAATCCCAATCAAAATACCATTAACATACCTTACAGATCTAGAAAAAAATATTCCTAAAATTCATCTGGAAACATAAGAAACCTAGAATAGCAAAGGCTATTCTAGGCAACAAACGCAAGACAGGAGGAATCTCAATTCCTGACTTGAAACTATACTACAAAGCCACAGTCATAAAATTAGCATGGTACTGGCAAAGAAATAGACCAGAGGATCAATGGAACAGATTAAAGATCCAAACACTACTACAAAGACACTCAACCACCGTATATTTGACGAAGGTGCTAAACATGTTCACTGGAAGGACAGACTCTTTAATAAATGGTGATGGAAAAATTGGCTTTCCACATGCCCAAGACTGAAAATAGACCTATGCCTATCACCATACACTTAACTAAAGTCAAAATGGTTTAAGGATCTAAATATTAAAACAGAAACATTAAATCTACTGGAGGACAAGGTAGGTAGAATCTTGGAGACATAGAGGTAGGGAGAGAATTCATGAATAAAATGCAAACCACATGGGAAATACTTCAAAGAATCAACAACCGGGATTTCATATTACTAAAAAGATTTTGCACTTCAAAAGAAATCACCAACAAAGTGAAAAGAAAACCCACAGAATTGGAAAAAAATCTTAGCCAATAATCCCTCAGACAAAGGACTTATATCCAGAACATATAAAGAACTGAAAAACATCAAGCCCTCAAATTCAAAGACCTTCTCCAAAAATGGGCTTCAGAGATGAACCTACAGTTCTGAAATGAAGATATACAAATGGCAAATAAATATATGAAGAAATGTTCACCATCACTGGTCATTTGAGAAATTCAAATTAAAACATCATTGAGATTTCATTTCACCCTGGAAAGAATGGCTGCCATCAAGAAATCAACTGATAACAAATGTTGGCTAGGATGCGGGGGAAGAAGGAACACTGCTCCACTGTTGGTAGGAATGTACACTGGTGCAGCCACTGTGGAAATGAGTATGGATATTCCTCAAAAACTAACATTAGAAGTTCCATTCCATCCAGCTATTCCGCTCCTGGGTATTTTCCCAGAAAAATTGAAAAGGTCCTGTCACAGCAATATATGTGCACTCATGTTCATAGAAACTCAATTTGTGATAGCTAAATCTTGGAAACAACCAAAATGCCCATCCACGGCAGGGTGAATGAGAAAAAATGTGCTATTTTTATATAATGGAATACTATTTGGCTATAAAAAAGGATGATCATGAGGCCTTTGTAGGTAAATGGAGGCAACTTGAGAATATCCTCATTAATGAAATAAACAAGACTCACATTAGTAAATATCACATTGTCTCTGTAGTGTAAAAAATAATAAGAACTGACAGAATAATGGGATCCAAAAAGTATAATAGATATTGTAAAAATGGAAGGGAAGTGCTCTAAAGAATACAACGGTATGTATAATGTGTAAGATAGGTGACCATATTACTAAATTTCTGTTAGATCATTGAACAGAAGAGATTGCGCTGTCAATGTTTGAGTGTCTAGCCACTTTTTATGCTTTGATTTTGTAACTTTAACAACTATTATTAAGATGCCAATATGTAACGTATTAACTAGATGATACGTTAATTTTTTTGAATTCTGTATTCTACTTTTTTTCTCATGTTTTCTACTTTGTTTTTTTTCTTTTCTTTTCTTTCTTTAAATAAAATAAAAAAAAATTTAAAAAATCTTGATCATTACATTTTAAGAACTTATAAAATACAGTCATTGTCATACACTTGGAGCCAGTCTATTATAGTTTTCATTTATTTAAATAGAAAATTCAGTAATCTGTTTGTTTCTTACTTTCATTATTTCTAAAAATTTTTTTTTTCTTTTGGTACTAGGGATCGAACTTATGAGCTTGCCAGGCAGGCACTTGTGCCACTGAGCTAAACTCCCAGCCCTAAAATGGTTTTAAATAATAATTGTTTTTTTTTTCTTTTTCTGAGTTAGTAATTAAGCAAAATTTACTGACTACTCTTGACATCTTCATTAGTTGCTTGTCTGTAAACTCTTTTGTGGCATGCTGTCTGTAAATTGTACATGCACCGTGTATTATACTAGTAGGATAGCATCACAGAGGAATGTCATTTTTTTTTTTTTTGCTAGGGTCAAGGGATTAAAAACTGACGATCAATTTAACACCAGCTGAATTGAATCAGCGTGGTGCTGCGCGTAGATGGCCAACCTGAGGAAAATTGTCAGTGTAAAAAAAGAGACGTGGAGCACAAGAGCATAGTGTTATGAGTTCCAAGTGTTGCTGTTGTTTGCAGCTGCTGGTTCTCCTGGAGGATCATGTCATGGCTTGCTTCCCTAATAGGAGTTCAGCCATCATCATGGGAGGAGCTCGGGACCTTTTCGCTGAGAGTGGCTGCAGTTCACTTTGGGGGAGCTTTGGTTCTTACTTTGAGATTCGCTTCCTCCTTCTAGAGGGAACATGTGTGCTGTTCAATCTCCAAGAGAAGTTGTCACCCTGGCTCTCTGATATGTAGTAGCCTGTTATTGTCGGAAGAGCTCGAGACTTCATCGCCGTCACTGAGGATGGCTGTGGTACTTTTACGGGAGTCCTGGTCTTATTTTGAGGATTGCTTCTTGGCTCCAGTATAGAACCCTCAACCCACTGGAATAGATCCTTCACCCCACTGGCACAGACTTTCTAGCTTCTGCTGCTGACCTTTGGGCCTTCCCAGGACAGATCCGCAAAAGAGATTTGCATGAGTCTTTGTTGTGGGCTCCAGGTTTTCAGCTGAACTCATGCAGGCTCTTGCCATGGGATCCAGGCCCTTGCCTGGATTTGCTAGGTTTTTAGTGTTTTGGATAGATTTCCTGCACTTTCTTATATTTAACTCTGGGTGACTATCATAAAATAATACTATAAATGATGTGTCCTGTATGTAATTGTTCTCCTTGCAATCCTTGACTGCAACACTTTACAGAGCAGTCTAAAATTCTCCACATCAACAATTGTCACTGAGCAATGTTATAGCAAGTAAACAGTTTTAGTAACTGTGTAAACTCCAAATCTGAAAGATATTTCTTTAAAAAATTCAATACTTACATATATTATTCCTCCTACTTCTTAAATTCCTCATTGATAAGGGAAAAATTAAAAATCATATTGTAGCAATAATTTCCTACCCAAGTTAACTGGCTTCCTAGAGGAAGATAGCAAAAATATCACATGACAAATAAACATAAAGAAAAAATATTTAACAAGCCTTTATCTGAGGCACAGAATAACAGGGATCAGCAAAGTACCATATCATAAATATCGCAATGTAAAAATAATGCTGACGTAGTGTTAAAAACTTATTAGTATGTGTGCCCTGTGATATCTAGATAAATTTGAACAATTGATTCACTCAAGAATTCTCTGTGTTTTATAGTTTACACTTGGTGATGGTTCCATCCTCAGAGACTTGTAGATTCCTTAGCACTGCTTCATATCCAAGATTGCCCAGTTATAAAGAGATGTCTTGCAGCTAGGCAAAAACTCTGTCATGCACATTTTGTTTCTATTAGGAATGATTATCTGAAAGTTGACCATGATATTCATCATTGTTTTCCTAAGATGTTTCCTATATTATTAATTTAAAAGCAAAATCAAGAAGTTGGAGGTAGATACCTTGCTTTGCATGTGTAAGTCCTTGGGTTTGATCCTCAGCAACAGAGAGAAAGAAGGAAAAGTTAAAAAAACATTGTTGAACAAAAGTTCACTCATAACCTAAAGCTTCTGTTATTTAAAATGATAATCTATTACGATTAGGTCATGTTATGCTACACTAACAACACAAAATATCAACTTTTTATTACAAAAATAGTTAGGTTTTTCTCTTAAATAGGTCAACTGTGAATTTACAGTCATCGTTGCCTGTTGCAGTCCCTGAGAGCTGAGTGATTCCATTTGAAACATGTTTTTACCATCAGATGGAAAAGACCAGAGTGATATTTTACACTGGCGATTTAATGAACTCGTCCAGGAAACAACACACAGTAAATTGATCAAACTGAAAGTATAGTCCTATTAAGAGACCCAAGAAGAGGAAAACTGAAATATTTCACAAACTTACATGAGTTCCACAGTTGGCAAATGTGAAGAAAGTATGTGTTCTCAACCAGATATACACATTTGGTTTTATAAAGTTTAAGATGAAACTATTATTATAACTAATCACAGAACTCATATTCTTATTAGGTAATAGAAGAATTATTATAATTAGTAGAGCACAATAATTTATTTAAGCCACAAGTATGTCTCTTAACTTCTCTCAATTCACACTGTATTTGCCAATCTGCATATAGATATTAATAATTTTATGGTGGTAATGATATAAAATGTGTGGGCACTGTCATGGGATTTTTGGGTAATTATAGATTGTCTTTAAGTTTTATGAACATCTCTTTAGTGTTGGGACTGAATCTTTGTTATCTGACATCTGTGCATAGAATGTAATATATAGTTGAATTGCTTGTATAGCTCACACAAAACAGCAATTTAAAATAATGCACATTTATTATCTCATAATTTATGTGGGGCAATAGACTGACATAACTCCCCTGAGTCTTCTATATTAGGATTTGTCACAAGACTGCAATGAAGGTAATAACTGAAGTGGTAGTATAATCTAGAAATTCTACTGAGGAAAAACTCACTCCTTGCTCATGAACATAGCCTTTGGTGTGATTTGCTTCCTCAAAAGCTGTTGGATTGAGAGCCTCAACTACTCTCTGAAAATGGACCGGAAACCTTCCTCAGTTCAGCAATAATATCTCACCATCTATTTCCTCTAAACAAAAACATTAGGAAAGGGAGAGAGAGAGAGAGAGACAAAACTTGTATTCTGTAATCTAATCATGAAACCCATAAATTATTTATACCATATTCTACTTGGTATACGCAAGCAGTGCACTGGGCCCAAACTATATTTAAGAGGAAAAGATTATGCAAATAAGACACTTGGAAATAGACATTATCAAGAGCCATTTTAGAAGAATATTTATAAATGGAGATGTAGCTCAGTGGATAGAGTACACATGCTTAGTATATGTGAAGGCTTGGGCTAAATCTAATAGAAAAGAAAGAAGGTAGGAAGTAAAAAAGGAAGGAAGGAGAAGAAAGGAGGGAGTAAAGAAAGAGGCAAGAGACAGAGAGAAGAGAAAAGTCAAGACAAGACCAGCAGGCCATAGGAACCAACAAAATCTTCAAATATTTGTTATTCAAATTAGTTTTATCCTAATTTATGGCACTCAAACTAAAATGACATGGGAGGATAGGGTAGCTTGCCTGGATTATTAAAACATTAAAAGCCAGAAATGAAAGTTACAATTTGTTATTAAATATTATGCAATAAAATTCATTTTTAGTCTGATAAAAAAGGTAAAATTCAGCATTATAGTTCTAAAAAAAAAGCCCCAAAATTTTGGCAACAAAGACAATTTTAGATTAATACTTAAAATAGAGGAACTAGCTCCCTGCCTTATTTCATTACATTTCAGTGAAACTATATGGTGATCTCAATCCAAGACAAATTAATTGCTGATCTAAGAAGTACTCATTATGCTTCAACATTATCATCCTGTCTGTCATTGAGTGTAAGAACTTTGTAGTTTTTCTTAAAGGCATTCTCAAGAAAGCAAAATGTGAAATGTTACCTAAATAGAACAGGTTCTAATACTTAAGAACATGAAAAAAAAAAGGTTCAATGTGCAATGATAGAAGTGTTTACTACTATGTTTGTTTATCTAAGAAACGGAAGTTGAATATTATGTGAAGGCATTTTTGTCAGCCAGGAATTATAATGATAACAGGCTAAAGTTTAAATATTGGATATTTTAATTGTTTAGAGAAGAAAATAGAGAAGCAATAGTGGTAATATTTGATGAATAACCTGATATTGAAAATCCACTTGTGATGGGAACAGAAAGCAGAATCACCTCAACCTGTAACCTAGTTACAAAATCATTATGGCTCAAGGAGTTGGATCAGAGATTACAAAGGCCACAGAGAAGTCTGGAGGATATTAATGGAGCTGAACATAGCTCAAATCAGTAGTCCCTTTGTCATATAGTTAGTCTTAATTGTTATTTCATATAAAAGTGAAATGTTGACCTTTCATATATTACAAATGTGTTACCTTGGGTTCAAATGACTTCTAATTTAAAATTCCCATTCACATATTTGAAATTAAAAAGTAGTAAATGTGGAGTATTAGCTACATTTTTAACGATAAACTTTGGCAAATATTAGGCTTGCATTCAAACTTCTGGGTCTTAATTAATATTCTAATTCCAATCCAAATAGTATTCTAATTCTAGAATTTATGAGTTGCCAATACTAAACATTTTACAACTTAGAACTTTAGAACTTTTGAACTTCAGTCACTTCAGTGATCATTTATCTTTTTATGAAAAATACTCAGAGAAATAAAATTAGCTGTTAGCATTGATCCATTCCATTCTCAATGAAAGCATGGATCAACAATTCATTTTCTGAGAAGCACATTTTTTTAAACCAATGGTCCATATCTAACTCTGCTATTTTTTTAATATCAACATACTGTTTAACCTTGAAGTTAGAGACTGTATGTATTAATGTGTAAATGTTCCATTTTGCAATGCAGAGTTGATACAAATATAAATTGCTCTAAGATTACATTGTTTCAGTGAAAATGATAATATTGTTTTATATTTATCTCTTGTGGTCTATAAAAGATTCCATTGGATTCTATAACTTTTGCTTACATCAGACAACAGAAAAGCAAATTGTGTGGCTTGTAACCAAGCAATGCTAGTAATAATAATGACATGATCAACACATATGCTTTTAAATCATGCAAAATTTTGAAGAAGTCATATCTCCAAATTGTCTAATACTAAGCAAAAAGTAATAAATATTGAAAACATATGCAAGACATTTAGGTAAGGGATATAGCTTAAGTAGTTAATATCACAGGCAATACTCTCATTTTTGGAAAAGAATGGTGCATTTAATTCATGGTGGTGAAAAATCACTATTACTCTACAAAACAATAAGGAAAATGTACAATCTGAAAATGCAGTTTTTCTCAAGGGAAGTTTTCTAAACACTTGAAATTTGTTACTTCTTTTGGTAAGGAACAACAGAGACAATTGCAAACATAGCAGAAGAAATTCTATCTGTAGAGAACCAGCTCCTGATAAATGACTCAACAGTCTTCTGGACACAGTGAATAAAGTCTGAGATCAATACAAGTTGCAATGAAGCAAGTGGCCTAACTAAAATTTAGAAGTGGCATTTTTCAGAGGTGTTGCAACTTGCTTTGATGTTAGCATCTTTGCAGTTCAGGACACACAGAGATGTGGGAGAAAGCGGAGTTACAAGGCCAAGATTTTATGTAGTAAAAAAAAAAATCGAGGTTGTCGCAGAAGAAAATATCCGCCTCTTAATATTTCTCCACATTAGTATCTAAGATAGATCTGGCTCTCTCTTTCTTTTTAATACTTTATGTACATTTTCTCCCTGTTTCATTTTCTTCTCATTTATCTATTTTTTCTTAATTTCTTTCTCATTTTTTCTCTCTCCATCAAACAGATGTAGGCTTAAATATACATTTTCTTGAGATTTTACTGCATAAAATTTCAAATTGATAGTTATTTTAGGACCAAGTAGTTGTATTTTCTTCATTCAACAACCACCTGCATATACAGAATTATATTATATTTGATGTTTTCCAAATATTTTCATCTGAGGGTCTGGAGCCCTTTATAGACACAACAGTCTTTTCCCTCAGGAGTTTCAAGCTAGGCATAAAATCAAGCATTTTTAGATAATTTTGCTTCTTGACTTTAGAACAGGGATGGAATGGTATCCCAGGTAAAACATATTTGCATGATTTACAAATCACCTAATCCTTCCCAGTCAAGATGCTTGTAACTGATAGTACTCTAATATTAGCATACTTAGTGGGAGTAAAACCCACACAATATTATCAAACAAATTATCATCAAAAATGGAACACAATTTTTTGCACAGTGAGTGCAAAATGGGACACAATGAACAAATATTTAAGTACCTTGTTTTCACATTTGCTCTACTGAATACTACAGAGAATTCATAGCATTTAAAAGTGCTAAAGGAGGGGCTGGGGATTTAGCTCAGTGGCATAAACGCCTGCCTTGCAAGCGTGTGGTCATGAGTTCGATCCCTGGTACCGACAAAAAAAAAAAAAAAAAAAAAAAAAAAAAAAAAAAAAAAAACTAAAGGATAAACTTGAAAATACAGGTAACTTAACAAAACTCTGCTATTTTTATGATACTTAGATTGTATATATCACCTTAAGTTAAAAACGTGACAAATGTTTCCAAACTGAAACAATATTAGAATGATACAGATGTTTTGAAAATAAAACACCGCAGTCTATGAGCCAAACAGAACATAAAAGTACATAGCCTTTTAAAAAAGCAATTATATTCAACCTCATTTAGTTGAACAAATACCTTTTACTCTATGAATCCACATCTTAAATTCAAGGCATATGATTTAGTTCTGAATAACACACAGTAGCCACTATTTCTGAATGTGCTTTTCTTTCTTTTTTTATTTTAAAAAGAATAAAACCAAATGAGAAAGAAAAGAAAATAGGGTCATTCAAAGCAAAAGGATGGACATAGCACAAGCTTTAAACCACAATACAAGGTGATCTACAATGGTTACTGTCTCTTGTTTTCTTCAATAGAATTGTCTATATCATCAGACATAGTATAATTGAACATAGCAGTACATAACAATATTAATAAAAACAAAACACTGGAGACATAATAGGACTTCAAAAGAAGGTAATAGTCAAACCAGAGTGGGTATTCTAGTGAATCTCATCTTCAGAGTAGTTGCCTATACTCTCAGTCTTGATACTATCAAACATAGCAGATTTGAATAAAATCAGTCAAGACAAAACAGTGATCTAACAAACCAGATTCAGATAAGATTAGTCATAATAAGACAGTGTATGTAATACAGGGCTTCAGATTAAGTTAATAGGAAATTAAGGATGGTTAATGTAGTATATCCTGCTATTTTGGGGATAGCTGTCTGTGCCCTCAAATCTAGTACAAGTAAACAGACTGGAACAGAATATAATCAAACTAAACAGAGCGATGAGAATAATGTGGATTTTAAATCCTGATACACTATTAACAATGTCCTCTGCCTTCCTTTTTTAGACAGTTCCTCCCCTTTCACTTTCACAGGGTGTGTTGTACATTTTGGGTCCCACTAACTCCTTTAGTTTTTAGATTAGGGGGGCAACCTGCTATTTACCTAACTGGTTCTGAACCTTTCTGAGCTTGATCTTAAGTTATATTCCTTTACCTACAAAAGCCTCAAGGTTTTCCTTCCTTATAGCTGAGCAGTTCTCCACTGCACAAAAGTGTCATGTCTTTCCAACCTATCTGCAGCTGCTAGGCAAGCTACCCAATTTCTCTGTGGTTCCCTGTCACACAGAGCATTATTTCTTTATGTCAGCTGATGCTGTGTCTGATATTGCATGTTTTTGCCCTCGATCTCTTCTGTATTTACCTCGCCTGGACCCATATTCTCTGGGTTGGGTGCTGGAGATGTTTTCTTGTCATGTTTCTGGTTTCTTCCAGACAGCTGTTATAGTGGAGGTCCAAGGCCTTTTCTGTATTGGTTATGGTCACTCTGAAGCATGCTGGCTAGGGATTGATGCCCTCTCCAATTTGCTGTTGATCACTGAGGTACAAGCAGGGGTGGTGTATGCTGACCCCTTCCCTCTGAGTCAGTCAACTAGCAGGGGCCCTCACCACATTAGTGTGTGTTGCGGGGACAAATAGGGTTCGGGACAGTTTCGGGGGCAATTTCATCCCTGGCTGTTGGGTCCCATCCAGGGGCATGATCCAGCCCAAGCAGATCCCACTACTCAGCTCTGCACCATGGGTGGCCAACTGAAGCCACTGTGCTTCCTGGTTCAGGCCCATCCTTCCGGATTCCACATGTTACCCAGCTGGTCATCCCCTCCTGTGAGATGACCAAATTCCAAGCACTGACTGCAGGCCAGTGTAGATCTCCATGCTACCTCCATTCTCCATTGTGACACGTCCTCCAGCTGGGGCCCTTGAGCTTGCCAACCCCCAACTTCACCGTGACTGTTAGTCATCTGATTGCAGGGCGCCTAGCACAGTGTGGAACCACCTCTGGTGAAAGCTCGTCTGGCTCCAGCCTTCCACCCATGTTTTTCTCTTTTCTTTTCTTTTTCTTTTTCCTTAGTTTCTTCCTGGGTTGTGAGAATCCCTCTCCTTTCATCCGATCTTCTCCATGGTGTTAAATTCTAGTGTCTGAGCTGTTTCTCTCAGAGAGGCTCTTTACCTTGCTACTTATCAATCCGCCATCTTCTAGGAATCTCTGAATATGCTTTTCAGAAACAACTTCAACTTTTCCAGGCATGAGAGTAAAACCAATTTACATTTTGAAATAACAAAACACTCTGGAAGCAGTTACTTTTCAGCATGGTTGGATCCCTGTCAAGTAGTTTCCAGGAAGTTTATGGTGATAGCACTTTCTTTGTAAGCTGCTTCCTTGGTTTAGTCAGTATATCAAGAGGGGTTTTATTTCTACTTCAGATTTAGTTATGTAAATAAATGCAATGGACATTCTATCCATCATAGTATGAAAATGTAAAACAGGAGCAAATTTTAAAAAAGGTCTATTGCTTATTTGCATTTTAGAGTTTCTGCTGCATCACTTACGAGGCTGAATAATTAGCTTCAGTGTAATTAACTGTTAAATCAAGAAAATGTGATGAGAAGTTTGCTGCTGAGAAGTTTAAATAGTATAGTTTTCTCAAGTACGGAACATATCCCTTCTTAAAGTAGATCAATAATCTATTCTTCTGTATTCATGGCTTTAGTAATTCCTATCTTTTTAAAATCGTACTTTGCAATTAATTAAGAATCTTCAAAATGTTGAATATTACTGTCAATACTTATAGTGAAAAATACATTCTCACTGTTAAAACTTTTATATATAAAGTTTTTTATATATGAATCTTTAAAGTTAGATACTTTGTAAAAGTCCTTTCAAAACTGTATTTATTGTTGAAATGAAAATATGGGACATAGATTTTTGTCTTCTAGACACAAAATGGTACAAAGAAAAACAAAAAAATTAGACTGAATTAAAATTAAAGTTGGTTGTTTATCAAAAACTAACAATAATAGGTGAAAATGAAGCCATCAATCAGGAGAAAATGTATACAAGATGAATACATGAAAAGGCAACTGCACTCAATCAGATAAACACTTTGAGAAAAAAATTATGCAATAAAGATAATGGAGAGAAGGTTTGAAAAGCAAGTTTTTAAACAAGATATCCAAGTAGTCACTTAACATTAAAAAAATGCTCACTACCAAACAAGGATATTAAAAATGTAATGTTCAATATGGTGTATTATCACTGAAAAGACAATTCCATATGTTAGTGAGAAAATGAAACACATATAATGCCAGTGCAAAAATAAAATGGTCCAGCACTTTGGAGAAGTGATTTTCAGTTTTTAATAAAGCATAACAAGGGATTTAGCAACTCTTAGGCACATAAGAATAAAAGAAATGCATTCACATATGCAAAATTGATATTCAATATATAGACAGTACTGCTACATACAGTTGCCCAAAGTATTTGTCAACTTAAATCTCCACCAAGAGTAGAATTGATAAGTTGTGATTTATTTCCACAAATAAATATATACCATTATGAATATGCACAAAGTCAATGCAACTCATAAATATGAATGAATTTTATAAACATAGAACTATGTAAAATAAGATCATCAAAAAGAAAACATACTGTATGTATATGAGTGATATTCTGTGTTTTGGTCTGGGTACTGGTTACTTGTGGGTGTTCATGTTTTAGACATTCAATGTGTTTATGGTTTGTATACTTTTCCTTATATAATTTATGACCCCAAAAAATGTAATCCATAAGTAAGAGTAACTGGAAAAAAAGAAAATATTTGCTGCAACAAAAATTAAATAGCAATGATACTTCTGGAAGAATAATAAGCATAATAAAAATTTCCAGTTAAGATAGATGTTAAAAGATATTTAGAATTATAACAATGAGATAAAATATTTTAGGAAAAAAGCAGAAACATTTTTTAAAATGTAGTCTTTAATTAGTAGTAAAGGGGCAGAATAGCTTCATGAAAGATCATACCTTGAGAATTAAGCCTGTCTATGAAGGAATAATAATTCCAATCCTTTTTGTTATCTTTGTGATCTCAATTAAGTGGCCCTTTAGACATTAATAAAATGGGTAAAACAATCCTGTGGTAAAGATTAGGGGTTACCACAACACTTTTGTTATAGATTCCAGGCCACAACAAAAAAAATTTAGCTAAGATATTTGCAAAAATATCAATGAGTCATTTTCATTTTCGCTTGCAGTGTTTATACTTTTAAAGCAGTAGATTGTTTGAAAATAAAACAAAATCCCAATTATTTTACTCACAAGTAGGGTGTGTACTTGTGTTATAATACAACTAAATTCCTCAAATTTAATTTGTTAAGTATATGGAAAGCAAACTAAGTTTTGCAATAAAATAAATTGGTAAAAGTAGATAAGTATGTGTCATTCACAGTGTTGAAGATACTTTACCATAATTCACAGTTTGAATTATCTTAAACAGTAATGGACTACAAAACAACACAACTTTTAAAGTAAATAACTATAGAAAATATAAATTTTTATATTAAGAAATTAAGGAGAAATACCTAACATTGTACTATTTATATCAATAATGGCAGTCCTGACATTTTAGTTTAAAAGCAGCCATAGACAATGCATAAACAAATAGATGTCTCTGTGTTCCAGTAAAACTTCATTTACAAGAAAGAAGATACAAAATATGTTTGTCTCTAGGGCTATGGATTTCTGACCTCTGTAGTGCAGCATTATAATCTCAGAGCTAAAGCTGAATTACTGCCACTCTGGGGTACATGTCATTGGAAGAAGGGGCAGAATCTGAGAAAGAGGATAATGTACATCATCTTAAATATCATTACAAGAAGTAGCACACATCACTTCTGCTAAATTTTATTGGAATCTTGCTGCAACATAGATGGAAATATAATCTTGTACAGATTTGTGACTGTTGCAGTTCTATTAATGTTGAAAAAGAGCAAAATGACTTTCAGTGGAAATAAATATAGTTTTTTTGCTAGAGGAAAGGTTGATTTTCTCCAACTTTCCTGAGTTTCAGCATGCCATTTTTCTCCTTATTTAATGAAATATTTTATGCAATGTAACCTTTTCTTTCTTTTATATCTTCACCAATAAATTAGGGTTAGTAAAAGAATGTACCTCATAGATTCATGGTAAACAAAAAATTTAAAGTTCTTTAAATACTTCAACGCAAACTTCAATTTATATTTTTAGATGTAATGTTAAATTTTCATTTGCAAGTTGACTATCCTTGACCTGAAATGCTTAAAACCAGAAATACCCTAGATTTGGGGTTTTGCTTTTCTTTTCTTTCTTTTTTAATGTTTGTATATACATAATAAGATATCTTGGGAATGAGGCACAAGTAAGTTTAAATACAAAATTTACCTAAGTTTCAAATACACCTGACACAACATAGCTTGAAAGAATTTAATGCAATATTTTAATTCCCCTTAATTTTGATGTGACCTGGAAGACAAGTTCAATAAACTTTCTATGTCATTGTTACAGGCAGCTAAGCTAGTTAGAAATATTACAGGCAGTCAGACAGGGCTGGGCTCTCAAAGGAACCAGTGCAAAAGACAAGACAGGTTGCAGCCTTGGAAGACATAAACAGCTCCTGCTGTGAGCCAGATCTCAAGACAAAAGGCAAAGCAAATACAACCTCATCTTAAGGATGGACAGCCCAAACAGTTCCTCTATCACCCTGAGGAAGTCAGGAGTCAGCATTCCATCCCCCTACAGGAAGACTCACTGCTGTTAAGCATGCCTGGTTACTATGTGACTCACTTCCCCTTTTGTTCCTGATTTAATCAGTTTTACCCTAGCAATTAATCTTATTGGTTGACCACAGTTCTGTCCCACCTTATGCCCACCTGGCAAGTTTCCATTTTTCCCCTACCCCTGGACCCGTCTAACCTCATGATTTTACTCTATAAAAGTCACTAAAAAAGACAAAGTCTTTGGCAACCCGCTCAGGACCCCTTCTGTCTCTCAGAGAGAAGCTTTCTTTCTCTCAATAAATATATTCCATTCTTAAATTCCATTATTTCTAAAATTCATTCTTCAATTTTAGAGAAGGTGAACTCTTACTGGACAATGTAGTAGTACTGCAGGCAGCTGAGTTAGTCAGAAATATTATAAGCAGTGAGACAGGGCTAGGTCCTCAATAGAGGCAGTGCAGACACCTGGAAACTGCTTGGGAAACTGACACCTCCTGCTGTGGACCAGGCCTCAGGACAAAGACCAAACAAATGCATCCCTATCCTGAGGATTGATACCCTAAATAGTTCCTATCTCCTTAGGAAAGAGTCACTGCTCTGTAAGAATGCCAGTTTTCTATGTGACTCACTTCCCCATTTGTCCCTAATGTAATCAATTTTACCTGAACTATTGATCTTATTGGCTAACTATAGTTATGTCCCTCCTTATGCCCATCTGCCTTGTGACCTCCCAGTCTTCCCCCACCTTGAACCCATGGTTTTACTCTATAAAAGTCCCTGGAAAGACAGAGTCCTTGGCAACCCGCTTGGGACTCCTTCTGTCTCTCTTCATACAGAAGCTTTCTTTCTCTCAATAAACATATTCTACTCTCCTCTTCCATTGTTCCTAAAATTCATTCTTCAATTTTAGAGAACATGAGCTCTTATCAGATATAGTAGGTGGGAGTTCATTCTCCTATATCATTTGGAGGTCTTCCACCAAAATCACTAGACAGAGGTGAGAGTTTGCTTTTGTTTCATAGACTTTGGATTGGGACTAATTTAGGTAACAAATTTTTATGCTTTAAATTTTGCTTTATCTTTGCCAGTTGTTTATAACTGTTTGTGATAATTGCTTGCTTGCTATTTGCCCATTGTTTTTAATTGCTTTGTCTCATATAGCTTTATTAAAATATTGTAAATCTAAGTTAAAATGTGAAATTTATAAAGTTATGATATTTCTTTAATGGTATATTATTTTGTTCTTATACAAGTTAAATTTAAATTGATTGCTAAAGTTACTGGTACTCCTTGCTTGACTATGTAGACAACAGCATTAGAAAAGATATTAGAATACCTCTGACAGGCTTTCATATAAACTTATGTAAAATGGTTCTCAAAAATGGAAATCTAGCTCAGACTTAAAAATATACATGCCTCCAATAAAAATCGGGACTCCTTCCACCATTTAAGCAACACTAGGCTGGTGGCTGGCCTTAAGACTTGGAGGACAGGTTTCACAGGGACAGACTGTCCCTGATCCTCCTCTATATTCTAGAGGAAGTGTGAGGCCTTTTCTGCTTCAGTTTCCCACCTTTGACTTTACTTCTACTCATTTCCCACTTTCTACTTTCCTTATAGAGGCATGTGAAGTCAGAATCACAACAAAGACCAGGGCTATCCTGAAAAGCACAACAGCCATCCTCAGCAACACGGATGCCCCGAGCTCCTACAACAACAAGCACAGTTGAGTACATACCAGGAAGCCACTGTGACGAATTCATCCTGCAGACCAAGTGGCACATGTCTTCCTCTCCAGAGCCAGGAAGCAATGCTAGATGTGAGGACCAGAGCTTCTCCAGGAGAACCTAATGTAGCAGAACCCACAATGCCTCAATGCCTCAAAGCACTGACACCTAGCTTCTCCTTCTCCATGTCTCTATCCATGCTGGCAGACTTCCTCAGGTGAAACATCCGTGCTCAGCTCCATGGTGATTCAATTCCGCTGGCATTAAGTTGACCACCAGTTCCCAGTCCGTAACACTTGGTGTCTATCGAGGGCCTCTAGACAGGATCTCTGTGGAAGTACCTCTGACTGCCATTCAAAAACTGAGATCCTGTTCAGCCTGTAACAGCTAAATCGGTCTTCTGCCCATTTCCCCTCACAGCAGTTTGGGTTACTTCTTCAGAGGGGGTGGTTATTGTAGGCAGCTGAGTTACTCAGAAATACTACAGGCAGTGAGACAGGACTAGGTCCTCAATAGAGCCAGTGCAGACACCTGGAAACTGCTTGGGAAGCTGACACCTCCTGCTGTGGACCAGGCCTCAAGACAAAAACCAAACAAATCCCTATCCTGAGGATTGATACCCTAAATAGTTCACATCCCCTTAGGAAAGAGTCACTGCTCTGTAAGAATGCCAGTTTTCTATGTGACTCACTTCCCCATTTGTCCCTAATGTAATCAATTTTACCTGAACTATTGATCTTATTGGCTAACTATAGTTAGCCAATAAGATCCCACCTTATGCCCATCTGCCTTGTGAGCTCCCAGTCTTCCCCCACTTGAACCCATTGTTTTACTCTATAAAAGTCCCTGGAAAGACAGAGTCCTTGGCAACCCACTTGGGACCCCTTCTGTCACTCTTCATACAGAAGCTTTCTTTCTCTCAATAAACATATTCTACTCGCCACCACCGTTCCTAAAATTCATTCTTTGATTTTAGAGATCAGTAGTTGGGAGTTTGTATATCATCATCACACAAAATGTTTTGGATTTTGGAGTGTTTGGATTTGGGGCTTTCACTTTAGGGATGCACAACCTATATAGATTAAGAAACAAGGATTTAAGGACTTGAGTGCTTTAAGATCATATAGTTTATTAGATAGAAGACAAAATGTTTAAGCCAGCTGTGGCAGCGAATGATGATAGTAAACATGCCTTCTGGTAGCAGACACCTAGTAGATAAGTAAACACACCTCTGGCTGTTTCTGTGAGTTTGCAGAGTTGCTGGCATATGGATCAGCAAACTGATGAGAAAGACCTCGGTGCCTCTCTGACTCAGGTGGCACAAATTAACAGGCTTATACCCTACATAGAATGAAAGCCCAGAATGAAGAAGTCAGTCAGTCTACATTTTAGAAAGCTCTATTCTGTTTGAACAGCTACATCTTTTGCTACTGTCATCACCTTTGGACATCAAACTCCACCTCCATTAGATTTTCAATGGGCTTATACCAGCAACTCATCAGGGAGCTTTGCTGGTCTTCCATACTGGGCTGGTGCTGCGTTCTTGATTTCTCTTGTTGTGAGGATTTGAGCTTCTTGGGTTGAGCAACTACTGCATCCCTTGCTGATTCAAGTACGTGTGGCCATGGTAAACTGTCCTTCTGCCTTTGATTCTGTAAGCTTACCTAACAGATTCTCTTGAACAACTACATTGATATTTTTTCTATTTATTTTGTTCCTCTAGCAAACCCTAGCTAGTATACTGGCCTTTTGCCATGATGCACTTTTGCTACAGCATGCACTAAACACACAGAAAGGATATCAGTCAAACAGAAATGAACATGAAGCCACCAACTGAGCTTTTCAACATAGATGACATTACAGCATATTTGCATACTGATGAGAGTAGGCTGGAGAAAGCAACATTTGTGATAGAGAAAAAGAACAGGGGCAAGGACTTGAATGGTCATTGAAGGTTGTAATCTAGTCCAAAATTAGATTTTGAAGGAATACAAATGTCCTTAAAAACAAGTACATGAATGTAGACACAGATGGGTTAATGTGGAAGCAGGGAAAAGATGGCAGGCCAGTAAGCAGCAGAATATGGAACCTTTCTAAGAGAGACAGCTCAGATGCCAGAATAGCACACCCTGGAGAGGTCTGGACAGAGGGAGATGGATTCTCTAGATGCAGGAAGAAACTGAAGGGAAAAGAGCTGATCAAACATGAAGTCCCGGGGCTACCATTAGAGAAGCTAACATTAGCAGTCACAGCGCCCTGACAGAACTGCCTGATTTAGTGCTGCCGAGACTGACTTGAGTGCCCAAACTCACACCAATGCAACTGGCCTGAGTTGCCTTACACGAGGAGCTGAGCCACCCCGCACACCACTC
Organism: Dolichotis patagonum; assembly: GCA_004027295.1. Taxonomy (NCBI): domain Eukaryota; kingdom Metazoa; phylum Chordata; class Mammalia; order Rodentia; family Caviidae; genus Dolichotis; species Dolichotis patagonum. Next base: position 107,740 of record PVJX010000783.1, read on the forward strand.
GGCTGGAGCTACGGCGAAATTGTGCCGCAGCCACACTGAAGTCAGAGGTTGGGGAGCCCAACAGAGAACGGAGCTACTGAGGGACCTGCATTAACCCATGGTTTTATTCAAATCTGTTATGTTTGATAGTATCAAGTCTGAGAGTATAGGCAACTACACTGAAGATGACAAGATTCACTAGGATACCCACTGTGGTTTGATTATTACCTGCTTTTGAAGTTTTATACTGTCTACAATGTTTTGTTTTTATTAATATTGCAATCTACTGCTACATTCAATTATACTATGCCTGAATATATGTACAATTCTTTTGAAGATAACAAGAGACAACACAATAACCATTGTAGATCACCTTGTACTGTGGTTTTATATGGCTTTTTCATTTCATGTTTTTATAGGAATTTTTTTTCTTTCTATGTTTTGTTTTTCCCTCTAATACAGAAAGGATAGAAATACATGTAGAGACTCATGCATCTGTAGCACCTCTAAACAGTTTATGAGAACTGATTATATAATGCATGATGAAATGAACAACTACTTTGAAGAAAAAGAGACACTAAGGTACCTGGTGCTGATTCTGTAACATGTTGGAAGTGAAATCCAACAATACTATTATTCTTTGTTCAGAGTGATTTTAGCCTATTTTGTTTAATTTCAACATTTATAAAGGTATGGACAGCTATTTTGAAGAGAATGAGAGACACAATGACAGCCATTGTTGGCTTCCCTATTGTCTGGTCTTGAAGACCTAAAATGCCTTCCTCATCCTGTTCAGATCAGTTCTATACTATGTTGTTTCGTGTGAATTCTCTGTATGTGAAGATATGAACAACTATTTGGAAGAAAACAAGAGACAATATGATAAATAGTGAAGATCTCTGATTGTCTTGCTTTGAAATTTATGTCTCTTACATTGCTTTCTTGTGTTCTGTTTTTTTGTTTTGTTGTGTTTAATTTTACCCTCTTTAAAATAAAATTTAAAAAATATGGAGGCAGCAGGAGAAAGTTTTCCTTAAATGGTTATTCTTAGTAAACTCAAAAATATCATCATCAGGGAAAAGAAAGGAATATTAGAAATATGAGGAAAAATATAAAATAGCTTTTTCTGACAATAGAAAAATTTTGAAGACTTCTATGACAACAGTAAGTGCTAGTAAATGGTTCGCATTTTCAAAGTCATAGTCTCAGAATAATAAATAAATCAGCTACAAAAACACAGATGTAGGATAAGCAGATAATTGGTCTTTTCCATGAATGTGGTTTAACTAAGCAGCTAAATTAGAAGGGAGAAACAAGAAAGCTAAGAGTGCATGTACATTAATTAGTACAAAAGTAGGTTACAGAAACAAAGTTGGGAAGGAAAGTTTTAGAGCATACCCAGGAGTTATAAACAGTTGCGAACTTACAGAATTGAAATTTAACTTAGGTCATGATAAACACAAAGGATTATAATAGTTGGGGGAGAAGAGGGAGTAATCTAGGAAAATAAAGAGTAATCTTCAAAGAGTGGAATGTTGAATGGAGATGATTGCGATGCACTGCTGATATTGACAGGTCTGAGGGTTACTCACAGCAGTGGGAAAGAGGCTTGTTGAGGATTAGGTCAGATGTTGGAGAGCACTATGCAGCAGCTCTGAGTAGAATTTAAAATTAACTAATTGGCTTTCTATGTTTATCTGTGAGTCAGCCCTAGGCCTCAGCCCCTTGCCTGGCGATGGGAGCTGATTCATAGTAAGTGAACCTCTATGAATCACTGGTCCTGGCTGAGGCCTGTAGTGGTCTGTGAGGCCAGAGATACCTCAAAGGGCAAGATAAGGCCACAGCTGTGGAAACTTGGCTCAAACATCAATTAAGTAGCTAGAGACTGCAGCTGCAGGAATTACTCCTACTGTCTCACTTCTACCATGTCTTCATGATAAGACAGTTCTACTGAATTGACTTGATTCATTACTTGGAGACATTTTTCAAGTGACTCCCAAAGTCCTGCTCATCGCCTGCACATTCCTCAGTTTCCTCGCCCTTTGTGGTTGGACCTAATAAAAGTGGGCAGTCCAGAGAAGTCTTTGTCTTAGCCCTCAGTGTCTCAAGCTGGGCTACAAGGTTTTGATCCTCCTGGAGCCCTAAAATCATACCACTTGTCTCATTTTATTTATGCCTTCGCTATATACTTGTTTGGGAGATTGGGAATCTAGGTCAGGTGAAGAGGAAGTTGAGAATTCAGGAGATCATCAGAATGCTATTGAAAAGGATGATACACATGGATATTGAAATAACTCCGAATTATTTTTAAAAGGTAATATCAAGAGAACAAAAGCAAATAAATTACTAAAACACTTAAGGAATTATAAACTGAGGGATTTGGAAATGATTCCAGGAGAGATTACATGTATAGATTGTTGGTAAGATCTACTTTGTGCACTTAATTGTGTTCCTTAGACTATCTTTTGTTTTCATTATTTCAGTATCTAGTGAATACACTTATTTAAGATGAATAGCAGTGATTATCAGAACTGAAAACAAGAGGTAAGAAATTCTTTAGAATTGAAGACTTTCTAAAGCATAACAAAAATCACAATAAAAGTAAATCTATCTAATGAGAGAATATTTATATGAAATTTAGCTAGTTGATCTTTATTTTTTTCATAATTAAAATTATTTCCTTAACTTTTTGCTGTTAGTTTTATTTTACTGACTAAAATAAGTGGATAAATATTTACATTGATTCATAAAAATAAAAACAAAAGATCATTTTCCATGAAGTCAAGGTAATAAATAAATACGTATGTATTTGGACCTTGCATCTGCCAATACCAGTTCCTTGTGCCCATAGATAAGAATTATACCACATTTAATTATTGGTAGCTCAATGTAAATCCAACTAGTGCAACTACAGTGTAACCATTAAATAAAATTAAACAGTATTTACAGTAAATTTGGTGGCTAACCTAAGTGGCATAACTAGAACAAGGTGAGAGTGATTACACCAGCCATGTATATTGTTTCATGATTATGGACAAAAACAGATCTTGTACAGGGTGAGGATGCAGACAATGTGCCTTTGCTGTTTTGCAAGGTCAATGTGGAATGTACTAACAAAAATAAATGCCAGGTGAGAGAAGCATCAAATAATCTAGCTGCATGGAAGGCTCTCAATTTCCTGATGTCCGTGTACTGATTTTCAAGAGCCAATCCAGTCTTGATTGTAAAAGAATGAAAGAAAAGGTATATACTGTATTATGAAGTTTGAACACTAGGAGTCAGGTATTTTTATAGCCCAACGTTATAAAAATTTACTTATGAATTTTCTGTTAAAGGCTTATAGCTATTATCCTTATAATGTTTTTGATCCATTTTGTGTTAATTTTATATTTTGAGTAAGTTGGCATATGACATTATTATTTTGTGTGTGAACATCCAGTTGTTCCACCTGATTTATTGAAAAGATATTTCTTTTCCCATTGATGTGTTTTGGAACTTGAGAGTCAATTCATCATAATCATGTCAATTCATTGCTAGTCTCTGAGGTTTAGTAATTCTTGTGCCAATGCTATAGTATTCTGATTGTTGTATCTTTGCACTGAGTTTCAAAATGGAAATGTATCAGTCCTTAAAAATTGTTATTTTTCAAAATTGTCTTGGACATTCTGAGACCCTTGGGTAGCTGTCTGAATTTTAAGATTGTTTGGTCTATTTCCCTAAATCATTCATATGAATATTTGTGATGAAAATTCCAATAAATCTGCAGATAAATTGGGAAATTATTATAATTTAACAAAATTAAGCCCTTCATTTATTTAAGATCATATTTAGTATCTCTACAATGTTTTAGATTTTTCAGTGAAAAAATTCAGTTCCTTGTTAAATTTATGTTTGTTATTCTTTTTCATGTTATTTTAATAATGACTTTTTTGAACTGATTTTCAAATTGTACATCAATATTGGTATAGTGAACCACAGCTAATTTTTAAAATACTTTGTATTCATCAATCTTATTGAATAATTAGTTCTAATAGATTTTTAGTGGGTTTCTGAGGGTATTCGGTGTACCATACCATGTCATCTACAGAAAGAGGTGATTTCATTTCTTCCTCTTCAACTAAAATGGGTTTATGAATTTCTTGTTTAACAGTTGAACATAAATGTTCTATTACATGTTTACTAGATTGGCAAGGGCAAAGTCTTTGTTTCATTTCTAACCTTAATTGATTAAGCATTCTATCTTTCACCAACAAATGATGTGAAGTTAACTATGTTTGTTTAAACTAATTCTTAAGTTACTGAATGGCTTATATTTTTGAATTTTACTTTTAGGTACAAAAGGTATAAGAATTTATAATCTAATTTTAATGTATCACAATAATCACTTTTTATATTCTATTCAGTTAGTGAGTTTGAAAGTAACACAAAACTGATCTCACAACCCTGGGATAAATTTCACTTGGTTATAATATATGCTTCTTTTTAATATGCCACTGAATTTGTTTTTGAAGAAGTTAAAGATATGCCATCCACAAATATACCACTTTTGTGTGTTGATTATTTTTAGTCAAAGGAAACTTTAATAAAATAATCCTTAGCAAGAAAAACACTATTCTGATATATTTCTTATAAGCAAGAAATGAAATTTCTATGCTAAAGATATTTTTCTATTATAAGGAAAGTAATATGCTTATGATCAAGACAGGGAGTTGAGATTGAGATAATTCTATACAGATCATGTTAAAATAATCCTTACCTTTGTTTAGCCATAATGCATACTTTAGTTTTTGTTTCACAACATAATCTCTGTCCAGTTCAATGTACATGTTCAACTCGGGGCTTTGGGTGTTATTTCCTTTTCTCCTTTTCTCGCTGTGTAAAGTTTAAATGTGTATGCATTTCTCTTTTCAGTTTGTCTTGTGTCAATCTAATTATTTGGTGCAGCTATAAAAACCTGAAACAGCAGAGGTAAAATCTTTCCTTCTCTTGTTTCCTCTACATATATTTAATGAAAAAAAGACCTAGAACCTAGAGCTAGCACAGTAAATATAAATAAATAAATAAATAAATAAATAAAACTAAGAAATGTTTAAAAAGTAGGATATGATAAAGAAATCGTTCCTTTGTGGCTGCAGACACAAAGCATGGGTGCCTTAGAATGAAGAAAGTAGGGTCAGAGAAAGGTTAATCTTGGAGGAAATTGGCTGGGAAGAAAAGGAACATTAAAAGAAAAGATCAAAATAAACACTTTATGTGGAGGTTTAGTTCTATTAGGTAAATCATGTGAATTGCTAACATTTCCTGCTTTCTGATCTATAAAAACAATAAACTCATTTAGTTTAGCCTATGCATTCTGCCAAAAATCTAGGCCAATTAGTTTTTTTACAACTGATCAGTAGATAAAGACAAAGACTGGGACTGATCTTCAGAGGGTGATACAATTTATATCACACTCCTCTTTCCTTATTTAACTGTGGGAATAATAATCCCAACACAATCTAAGTTTAAAACACCAAAACTTGATTTGCACGTATTTCCTCATTTTAATTTCCTTTGATAAAAAAATTCTGAATGTCTTCTAATTTCCCACTTAGGATAATCTTTTGTTCTCAGTGCTGTGGTCAGGAGCATTATTATTGGTAGTAACAGGAGTATTAATACTTTTTCTAATTAGTGTTGGTCATTGTTTTCATAATAGTAATAATCTTTATTTTGTCAATGACGGAATCAAGTAGATATGTACGAGTAAAACTGCAAAATTTACTTTTACTATGATTGTTTAATTGCTGTATGTATTTTGCACTAGGACTTCAAACTCTCCAACTCTCATCTTCTTTAACTGAAAAGTACAAGTTTTTACATCACCAGAATTGTGAGTGTTTGCAATCTTTAAAACTTCTTTGGAGAGAGGCTCAGTAATGAAAAAGTATTAGTCCATATTGTTTGGTACCTTCAGCTATGAATTCAGAATGTGATTAAAACATATCATTTTTCTCTTTAGCTGTCAATTGCCCTCTTATTGAATAAATAAACTGAATACTGAAGTTGATATTTACTTAAAGATTCCATCAGATTCAGCTTGTTTTCACTGACTGTTCCAATTTCATTTGTTTAAAAAAATGCATTTTTAGTGTGTCTGGACTGCAAAATACTGAATAAAATTACCATGAAAAATAAGTACTGTCTGCATTAGATTGATGAAGTAATTGAATGATTACAGTGAGCTTAAAGTATCTTCTGATGAGAACATACTTATGGTGATCATTAAAACAAAATTTAAAAAAATAACTTTGTAAGCTGAACTCTAAATTTAATTTAAAAATACAGAAGAGTAGTAAACTTCTATTTCCTTCATTGGAATAGCAGTGACACTTTGACTTACTCTGTCAGTAAGTTAAAAAGAATGTTTAACTGGATTAAAGCCAGTTTCATTTTACACCAAATATTTTCTTTTGCAGTTGAAAGTATCTTTGGTTCTTTGAAGATTCTGAGGAGTTTTCCAAAGTAGTTGTGAATCTTCTCAGGTATTAAAGTCAGTTTTTTAAAATTTTTTTGTTTGTTTGTTTTCTGTAGAACAGAAAATTCTGAAATTCAGTTTAATGTTTATTATTTATATAAATGTCCATATATCCAGTAATATTGAGATAGATTGTGGTATATTTATAAGTAAAATACAACTGTTAAAAATCACATTTTAATAAAAATCACTTAATATATTCTTAAAAATGCCAATGATTTAAATGGAAATTGAAAATTATACACAATATAGTCCAAATTCTGTTATTAGATTGTATACATTGAAATATATACACACATATCTAAAAATACATCATTATATGTTTATTTTATTTATCATTAAATAATGGAAATGCAGGTAGTTATTATTTAAGTGTTTCATTTTTATGTGTTTTGTACATGAATGCTTAAAATTAGAAATACTAAAATTTGTAAATTATATATGAACATTATAATTTATGAAATAACACACAAGTATCCGAGTCCTATATAATAAGACTAAGAGAGCGAGGAAGGGAGATTGCATTAATTGTATTCAGAAAAGCAGTAAACTTGAAAGATAGGCTATTTCTTTCAGAATTGAGAATGTGTGAACTTTATGGGGTAGCATCATAATTCCTGTGAGCATGTAGCAGTGTGACCATGATTAAGAGTTCTAGTCAGGGCAGAAAGCTGTAATGAAAATGAAATTACCTGTATAACGTAAGGAATGGTATAAATATGAATGTTTCTGTAGTTGTAGAGTAAGACTCTTCAGAGGGGTTAAGGAACTGAACAAGAGTCATGAAGAACTTCTAAAATGTGGATTAGGTCTGTTGATCCTAATGTTCTTCAAGAATGAAAGCAAAGGATCTGAGTGATTTTTAACACGCCTTTTGAAGACTGATCCATGTTTTCATAAATGTAACCCTTCTCTGAAGCTACAGCTCCTGTATCTGAAGCTCCACAGATGTCGTAGAGACATGGATGCAGATGTACAAGCATATCTCTCTATTCCACAATCAAATATATTTGGAAACTGTGGGAGCCTTACCTTACCAAGACTGTTCCCAAGTCTAGTAGCTCATCAAGTGCTTCACTGAAAGTCACAGTCATTTCTTCATTCCTTGTTACACATTCCAATTACAGCACCCATCTGTTCCTAATGAATCAGCCACCCCATTCTCTGATGGGAACGTAAGCAACAGAGGACATCTCAGAAAGAGGAATTTATAAGACATTTGCATCCTCCAAGAAGGATAAAAAGTTTTTGGTAAGAAGAAACTATTCAGATAGTTTCCAGTACATAATCAAGGATGCAAAGAAAGTTATGCATGATGTTTTACAATGAAAATATATGTTCAGTCATTTAGTGAGCATTTAGTATGACAATCACAATTATATATCTTAGGACATTGAACAATATATAAGGCCTAGTTGTCAAAGTATTAGAGAATGATTTGAGTAAAAGATAATCTTAAAGAAAACTGTAAGACAATTATTATTTATGTGTGTGTACACGTGTGTGTTTTGTTATTGTCATCATTGTTGTTATTGTTTGTTACTGAGTAATGGGCACAATATGCTATTTTTGCATAACTGCAATTAACTAATTTTTTGAAAAACAAATATAGATGATGAAGAGTTAGAAAAGCATTTGAAAGAGAATATCATGTTCAAATAACACATTAGAAAGATAAATTTCAGTGAACTGGAGAATGGTCTGGATAGAAATGAAATGTGGACAGTTTTCTCTTCCTAACATATATTATATTTCATCTTTTAAAACACTTCAGTATCCTTTAACATGCATTAAACACATGTGGCTTAGAAAAAATAAATCTGTGATTTTAATTTTCTTCTGCCAACTTCAGTAAGTCTTTTATTGTCTGTAGACTTTTGCTTCTTCATCTATAAAATTTACCTATTGGGTAATCTCAATAATTATTGCTAGAATAACTTTCAGTTTTCCATGCTTTGAGAGAACAACACTAAAAGATTATGTGACATACTAAAGGTATATTTTCATGAAACACCTGCTTCTTGGTATAGAAAAGTAAAAAAATCACCGTTCCTTGTTTAGATAGATAGATAGACAGACTGATTTCTTTAGGTTTTTCTTATTGGTTTTTCTAATGAAGAGTAATACGAGATTGCATTAAATAGAAGAGAAAGGAAGTGATAAGAACTTGACACAAGTCTTCAGTATAAGGATACTCAATACCATGTTTGCCATAAAAGTTGATGAGGATATCAAGTTCCTTTAAGGTTTAATCCCCAAAGGACAGTCTCAGTTCTGCCAAAAAGCAAAAGCAATGCATGCTAAAGAGCATCTCTGAGGAAGATAAAACACTGATGATGGCTCAAGATACATGACTCAATTACGTGCAGAATAATGATAAGGCTTGCATCTTCTGTACTTTCCTAATTGGGTAACAAGACAATCCTGTGGACTACAAAAGATGTAGAGAGCTGATTAGGACACAGAGAAAAACAAAAACACCTTGTCATGGTTTTAAACCAAATATTGTGAATTTTCAAATAGGGAAAGTCAAGTCTAATGCAAATCATTTACAGTTTTTTTTTTTTTTCCATAATGAGTTATCTCCTCTGGACAGGCTACTGGGCCTGGGGTAGTTTAATTAGTTTAATTTATCATACTCAATTGTACAAAGGAGTAAAACTAGTTTTAAAAAGAAGGAATCATATATCTTTCTTAATTTAAAAAGAGAAATCTATATATGAGATTGTTTTAAAGTACAGGTATAACAAGAATCCTTAAGTTTTCTGCAGAACCCTAAAAGTCAAACTTTTTTAAAAATTTCTAATGGGAAGATCATCACAGCTTCCTTTCAAATCTGGGATTTTTGTTTTGTTTTGTTTGCCTTATTTCACTGTCATCAGCTCTTTGGAAAAATAATAGCTTTTCTACTTAAAAGAATCTTGCCTTCCCACACTGTGGATTAAACCCAGAGTCTTTGCACTCAACTACATCCACAGACCATTATTTATTTCAAGACACATTGTCACTAAATTGCTGAGGATGAGCTTGAACTTGCAATCCTCCTGCCTCAGTCTCCCAAATACTTGTATTATAGGCACGTGTCACCGCACTCAGCTAACATTTTTGAAGAGGCTTCATTTGCTCATATATTTCATGACCTTGAGGCAGTAATGGGTATGGAAGAGTTAAACCATTATTGAGACAACAATGGAAAACTGGAATAATAAACCAACACTAATCACACATCTTAGGAAAATCTCAGTCATTTTTTGGAAAGAGAAAAAGTTAGAAAGGAAAGGACAAAAAAAGAAAGAAAAAGGGAGAAGAAAGAACAGAATAGGGGAAGGAAGGACAGCAATGGAGAAAGGAGGAGGGGAGTGTGGAGAAGAGGGGAAAGGGAAGTGAAGAGAAAAGAGGGATTAAAAGAAGGAAAAAGGAATAAAGGCAAGAAATTACAACTCTTTAAGAAGAAACAATAAAAGCTAGATCTAGGCACATGACTAAAAAATAAAGATTTCAAAGTTTTGACAATTCCACAGGTCTTTAAAAACTAGATCTTTCCACGAGAAATTTAAGAATTAAAATATTATTTCTCAAAGTTATTTTTCTAGTGGAAACATTTTTATTAGCATTCATGGGTTTCACAATCATATCTTTTCTCATTAATAAACACATTATTTAAAAATTGATAATATAGATTTAAGAACCATTCATGTTTGCCCCCATTTTTGCTAAATCTGACTTCCACAGATTCATGAATCCTAAGTTATACTTCATTCTGGCCAACACAGTGTAGCTACATATTACAAAACCCAGGTATGTCCTGTTGTCTATTACCAATGTGAGAGAGTTCAAGAGGAGATACATTTTTCATTTATTCTTAAGTTTCTGCCTTGAATTTTTTCAGGCCTTTCTCATAAAGATTTCTTAAAACAGTTCAAGTATTATTTCAAGAAGTCCATATGCTCACCTAACAATTCCAATTTGTGTTGTGTGTTTATTATTCAAGGTCTGAAAATTCTTAGAATTTTAAAAAATTACCTGCTACTATCATAGTCATATTTATGGATAAGCTGTTAGTTTCACAGGTGAAGTGAATTCTCATAACACATAAATAGCATTTGTGAATATCATAAATGTCTTTTAGCAGTAGTTTTATATCATTGTCTTAGCCTCCACTTGACTGTTTTGGAGATGAGTGAGATTGCTGATACTATCAAGCTACTTCAGAATTGTTTCTCCATGCCTGTCACAGCAAAGGACAGATCGGGGGCTCCTAGGTTGAAGATCACCCCAAGATTACTTTCTTACTGAGAAATAATCACTTTCTTCTCCTGTCTGAACACACTACCAGCCTTCTTCCTCCTTTTCTACATGATTATTGTCTCCCAACTGCTCAGTTCTAGAACTAGAGCATCAAGACAGGTGCTGCCTCCTCCGTCCCTCTGTTCTGCCGTCTCCGTCTTCTCAGGTTGAGAAACTTCTGGAACCTCGGACTCCCCAGTGCAGTCGTCTCAGACTTTCCCACCTCTGATCTTTAAACCTACCTAATACATTTCCTTCATAGTTGCACATACATTTTCTATTTATTTGTTCCTCTAGCAAACTGTAACTAATACAGAGGCTAGGCATTTTTCCCTTATCATGGACTAGCTATATTCAGTTTTAGTTCTTTGAAAATATGACGGTGTGCTAACAAGATCTTTCATTACTTTCCTGCTTTAATTCAGTGTTTTGACTTCCATAATCACTTTGTTTCTACACGTAACAAGTGACTATCTGCTATAGCTGTAATATTAGCAACAACATTCAATTAACACTCACACTATGAGCTAAAATTATGCTTCACTAACACCTAACTTCTACCTTCTGCTCGCCTGCTAAATGGTTGCTAATGTAGCAGGTAACCTGTTCTGCTTTACACTAATATTCCTAAATTGGAAGAAAATACACCTCTATAAGCAGAAATGTGGACTGTTTAGAGAGAATCACAGTATGAAAGGCAAATCAATCTAACAAAAAGTATTTATTGATCACTAATATCAATTGTAAATTATATAGGGCAAGCCAATAGAAGTGAAAATTGTGATAACTTTGCTTTTCTTCACAACACTCACAATGAGATAGATCTAACAAATACATATGGAAACAGTCAAGAGAAGTATATAGAAATAAGATTTGTGAAATATGTTTATGTTTACTTTAAAATAAATAAAATACTATAGTTTTACATTTGTAAGTTATAGACAATACATTTCAAATTAGTTTTTATATAGGCTGTGTTGAGACACATATATATGTATGTGTGTGTGCATGTGTACATATATGTGTGTATATATGCATTTAAATAATCATTTTAGTACCATTTCTATAAAAAATTGTTTCTTTCAATTGCTTTCACAAATTTTTTAAATGTCAACTGACCATACACACATAGATTTTTCTAAACACTTTCCTATTTAATTGGCATACATACATTTCACAACATAGTATAGCTATATATATAGCTTCATAGTACATCTTGAGATCAGGTAGTATAGACTGCAGCTTAGTTCTTACTTTACAAAGTGATTTTGTTTTATGCTCAGTCTTTTGCCTTTCCCCTCTGCATTTTAGAATCTACTTGCCGATGCAAAGAAATGTCTGCTGAAATTTTTATTGGGATTGTCTTTTCATATAGACTGATTAGAGGAAAATTGATAACCATTTTAGTCACTTTCTCATGACTGGAACAAAGCACCCAACAGCTGCAATTTAAAATGGAATGAAGTTTATTTTGGCTCATGTATTAGGCATTTCTGTCTTTTCAAGGTTGGCAGACTCTGTGCAGAGCTGGCACGGTAGAGGGGCATCATGATGGAAAAGCCACTAATGTTATGGTGGCAGGGAAGCAGAGAGGGGGGAAAGGAGAAGTCAGGAAGGGAGCTACACTCTTCCAGGCCGTAGCCCAAAGGACCTGCTTACTCTGACCAAAGTGACAGCCTAACAGCAAGTCAGCAAAATCCCACATATGATTGTTTGAGTCCTTTGGGAGCCATCTAGACCTAAACCATAACAACACCTACACAGTATTCATTACTGTATACCAGGAGCAGAGTTTATTGCTTCCTCAATGTTTTTCATCAGTGTTCTGTGGTTTACAGTAAGTATTTGATATCCTTTTCTGGTGCCATTGGAAGTGCTATTCTTAAAAAAATTAAATTCTTTATTCTGTTGTTTTAATTCAGAGGTAAAATTTGCATAGAGCAGATGTGTACAATCTAAAACGTAGGAGTAGATATATACAAGTGCGCAAACACTATCCCAAAGCAGATATTGTTGGTTTTCATTACCTCAAAAGTTCTGCCATCTCTGCTTCCGTTAATCTCATTTCCTGAAACCACCATTTTGACTTCTAGCTGTATGAATTGCTTTTGCAAATTTGACTTGTTTTTTCACTTTTTATTTTTTATTAATGCATGTGTTCAGTAATAATGATTACTTTCCTTGTGATGAATTAGAAGAAGCACATAATACATATTGATTTGTTTTTCATCCTCTTCCATGCCCCTCTCTCCTTTTCTCTCCACCCCTTGGTCCCCTTTCATTTTGCAAAAGGTCTACCTCCCTATCTCCTATTACATATCTTGTAATTTTCTCTTAATTTATATTTTAGCTTTCTTATATGAGAGAAACAGTGCAGCATTTAATCCTGTGTGTCTGATTTGTTTCACTTATGGTCTCAAAGTGTATCCATTTTCCTATAGATGACTCAAGAAAACGTGGTATTTATGTATAATGGAGTACTAGCTTTAAAATTTTGAATACAAGTACATCATTACTGTATGTTAATATGTATGAACACAGTTGATTTTTAAATATTTTCTTTCATCTTATAATCTTGTCAAATTCATTTATCTGTTTTAGTAGACACTGTGTAGCCTTTATATTGTCTGTATGAGACCATCCTGTTTTCCCTAAGCAAAAGGGTTTTTTTTCCTTTTCTATCTCAATGACTTTTTTTCTTTTTCTTGTCTTCTTTCATGATGAAGATTTCCTATATAATTTTGAATAGCAATGTTAAGAGGAAATATTTGTCTTTCTCCTGATCTTGGCTAAAAAGCATTCAGTCACTTATCCTTAAATATTATTTATAAGGTTTACAAACAGTAAAATAGGTAAAACTGTTTTTCCTTTTATTCCTGATGATGTTTCCTTCTATTGTTTTAAGTCTATCATTGTGGTAAAACAACATTCATTGGTTTTCAGATAAGTATCCATCCCTGTATTTTTAGTGCAAAGCATATTTGATCATAATCTATTGTGCTTTTTTAAAGATTTGATTAATGTTTTATTATGGATTTTGTTTGCTTTATGTTAATGAGGAATTATGAGCTTTATTTTTCTTACCTTGTAATACTTTTGTCTGGTTATGGTATTAAGGTAACTTTAGCATCAAGATATGCATTGAGTAATGTATATCTTCTATTTCTAAAAATAAAGAGTAAATTATTTTCTTAAATGTATGGTAGAATTCGTTATAGAAAAAATATAGACCTGGAATTTTCTTTGTGATATTTTTTTTAACTGTTAATGCAACTTCTTCAATAACTTTTCAACACTGGGGGTTAAATTTAGAGCCTTCGCACTGATTTACATGTCAGTCTTTTTTTATGTTTTAAGCCAGTCTCACTAAGTCAGCAAATTGCTCAGACTATCTCTCTGCATCAGCTTCCTGGAATTGCACTTGTGCACCACAACACCCAGCTTCCCAAGCACTGTTTATCAAGCATGATGTTTCTGAGAATCATCCATATTGTTGTCTATGTCAGTAGTTGATTTTTATGCTGAGTGATTTTTAATCATATCAGTGTGTTAAGATTTCTTCAGATATTAACTTTTTTATAAACATTTGGTTTGTTCTCAGTTGGGGCTTTTGAAAATATAGATGTAACAGAGAGTTCTACACAAGTGCTTGCCTAATACATGTTTTATTTCTCTACTTTCAAAAAGTAAAGAAACTAGATGTCTCACTTTTTTTACCCAAAAAGTTGCCAATATTTTCAAAAGAACTTACACTATTTTACATCACCTTCAGTCACATATGAGCATCCTGAATGCTTCACATCTTTGCTAAAACTTAATGCTACTAAGCTTTAACTGTCTGAGTCATCCTTGTGAATATTTGACTTTTTTATTTTAAATTATTTTAATTAGCATCTTTTCTCATGACAAATGATACTAAGTGTAACAGTGAGGGTTGACTAGAGAAACAGATATAACACAAGACACACAAATGTATAAGAAATTACAAGACTGGATTACAATGGCAACCCACAGAGTCAGATGTGGACGAGTACAGAGAGTCTGTCTCCACACTCAAGACCAAAGTGTTCGGTGGAAGGCCCGAAGCTCACACAGTGTCTCATGTGAATGTGTATCAGGAGCCTTGAAAGGTCTGCAATGGAAGGCTGAAGAGACAACACTGGAGGCTAAGATCTGCTCCAAGAGCTGCAAAGTCTGTACTGGACATCAGGAGATAACCTCCAAGGTGAAGGGGAAGATTGCACCTCCTCACAGAAACAGAAGCAGGTCTATCCTTTTTCACTTCCCCTTTTACCATTCAGGGACGAGCCTCGGGTGTGGAATTGCTGAGCCAATTTAGCTGAATTTCTCTTACTCAGTTGACATAACCAATCAACCATCACACTGAGCGTACTTTCTGGGCTTATTGGACTTTATATATCTTTTTTCAAAACTTTTATCCATCTTTTATTTCATTGCACATCTCTATACTTAACTGCAGTTGTTCTTCATTTACTATAGATGCCCATTTTTGTTTGACATACATTTTGAAAATATTTTGTTTGTGGCCTGCCTTTGATTTTTTAAAAAATATTGTAAAGACAGCTGTTTTTAATGTTTCTAACATTCAGTTGTACTCATTTCCTTTTATTATTTGTTTTTTATGTTTTATGTAATCTACAGTTTCCGAGAAGTTATCTTCCATATTTCCTTTATCAGTTTGATTGTTTTGGCTTTATGTATAAATTGTGATTGTTTTTGAGTTAAGTTTTGTTTCATGAAGAAATGACTGAGGTTCATTTCTATATAAATGTCTACTGATTAAAAACCTTTTCCCGATTAATTTGCCCTACCAGCTATGTCAGACATGCAGTAAGCACCATATCCCTATTGGGTTCCACCAGTGAGTTGGGCTTTAATCTGGCAACAATTCATTTTCAGTTTGTGTTCAGTTACTGAACTAACGAGGCCATGAGCCAAACTCAGCTTTTTCTTGTTCAGCTGATCAAAAGATATTTCTCTGTGGTCATTAGTGAGAACTGTAGAAAAGATGCAAAAGAACATGGCTGGGCCACCTAGGATTTGAAATACACAGTAATGAAGTAAACCTGTGCCCTCTGAACTCACATATGCCTGATTTCACCTATACCAAACTACTCTGTTTATCTGCCAGAACTCAGCTCATGAATGGAAGCCTTGGTTGAATAATGACTAAGTTTTGTTGTTAGCTTCTTTCTCATTGTTCATGCTTTAATGGTGCTTATTTTTTGAATGCTCTGTTTTTCTGCTGCAAATAGTATGTTTTTGCCCCAGATCCCACAGTTTTGTTATGTGATTTTTAAAGTTTGCCTTAACTCCACATAGTGACTTCACTGAACTATTTCTAGTACTATGACTCTCAAACAGGAATAATGTTGATAATCCTCCTCCCCTGGAGACATTAGACCATTTTTAAACACTTGACTTTGTTATGCTTTTATTATTATGATTATGGGGTTTTTTTTGTTTTTTGGGGGGGTTGTTTGTTTTGTTTTGTTGCAGTACTGGGGTTTAAGTCCAGGCAACCACTTGACTGCTGAGCTCCATCCCCAGTTTTCACTTTATTTTTCATGCTTTTGAAAGTATTACCTAAAATTGCCAGATTGGCCTTAAATTTATGATCCTCCTGAAGTAACATGTTTGACTGTTGACTTGGAGAAAGCAAGGGTTGCTATTGGCATCCACTGGATGGAGATCAAGGATGACACTATTGTCTTACAGTGTGAAGGACAGTACATACAACAAGAAAAGTTCATCTGGCCTAGAACACTGAAGGTGCACAGGATGAGAACCATTGATTCAGGACCAGAGAACCACTGGATTTTTTGGCCAAGTGAAAGCATCATTTGTACTGCAGCCTGGACAAAGTATAGAGTCCTGTCTTATTATCAGCTTCATTTAAACACACTGAAGTCCTTTATGTCACTTAGTAAATGAATCAAAGCAATGTTCTCAAATTCTCAAGTATGCCTCCTCCAGAACCTGGAAATTTCTTCTACTTGTTTCACTTCATTGTTAAGAATGGATGGTGTAAGGCACAAATATTTTCTTCTTTATTGCACAGCATACTTCTGATGTACCAACAGACTCTTAAAAATCTGAGGCCCCTGAAACTTTATAGGTTTCATCTCTTATCATTGAAGCATGTGTATCTTATCAAGACCTCCAACATGCCATACTTGCTCATCTGGTTTAATTAACTTAATGTGATCAAAAGAATGGACCAATTTTATCTTCTATGAAATGTCCATATGGTCCAGACTCCCTCAGAATTTACTAAGGCAGAAGGCAGACAATTAACATAGCCTTGGAGCACACTGTTAAATGAATCTTTGTAATTTTTTAAACAAATGTAATTTTTTAAATCATTTCTCTTGAGTGGAATGAAAAAAAAAATCCTTTCACCTGTTCGTGGCTGTATGCCTGAAACTGAATTAATCTGCTTTCACAAATACACTGTGTTTAGCACTACAAGTACAATTGGGAATACTAGTTGATTGTCTCCATGAGAGTTCTCTGTCGTTTGCAAGGATGCATCTTCTTTTGTAGGTGCTTTCTATGAATTAAAGGGAAATATGATGGGAATCAATCCCCTGCATTCTTTAGATCACCAAGGATAAAGCTAATTTCTGGTATTTTCTCTGAAAGTTGAAATCTGATCTGCATTATCTTGACCAGGGAAACGGCATCCAAAACTCCCTCTTCCTCCATATCACTATACCAACCCTTAGGAGTAAAGAACTATGCTTTGGGAGAAGAGAGGATTGTTGATTACTAGATATATTCAGAGTTCTACATCTGAAAACTAGCAAAATTCTCAGCATGCAATTTAACAGATAAAGAACAGTCACTAAAAGCAAGCTCTGTTAAGGACTCTATTTTGTGTCCTGTGCTACATCCACCCCATCTAATAGAAGAGTACTAAGTCATTTTTACTAGCACAGAGTGTAAGATTTGGGGACTACAAAAATCCATATTTCCATTTCAAATCCAGGAACATATTATGGTCCTTGGTTCGACATGCAGGATTTGGCATAGCTGACAATTCACGTTTGGAGTTTCACTATTCTTGTCTACTTGAATCCTGGGACTTCATCTGTTATTATTTTTCCTGTCCTCTTGTTGCTGCAAGAGATGAAAAACATTTCACATGTTGCTAAGGAGAATCTCACTTTCAAATACTACCTTAAACTAGTGAGTAGTTATTCATTATTTATGTATTGTAACTCAAGGATAATATCCAAACACTGAGAGTTATTATAGTTTGACTTTAAAATGTACCCCCTGAATTTTCATGTGTTTTAAAAAGTTATTGGATCTTGGATGCTATACTCATCAATGGATTCATCCATGATGAGATACGTAGCTGTAGCTGTTAGGTGGTGGGGTCTGGTTGGAAGTGGTCACTGGTGCCGTGACCTGGAAAGGTATAAAAATTTCTATTCTCTTTCTGCCTCCTGGATGCAGAGGGTGAGCAACTTTCTCTGCCACACCCTTCCACTATTAGTTTCTGCCTTGGAGCCAGAAAACATTCAGTAGAATTTATTGGAAACTGTAAACTAAATAAACTTTTATTCTTTATGATGTAAGTTTTAGGTATTTTGACAGAAATGGGAGAGAGACTAATACAACAATATTCTATAATACTAATAATTTGTAGTTTTCCCAGACATCTCAAAAATGTGAATGTTTTATCTGCTTTGTGTGACCATAACAAAATGTCTGAGACTAAAAATTTTATAAAGAAAAGAGGTTTATTCAGCTGAAAGTGCTATAGTTTCTAGAGTATGATGCTTGCTATATTATGTTCGGATGGTTTCATGTCAAACGGCATTAAACATTAGGACCTTGAGTGAGACTGGTGAATGGTCATATATGAAAATGGATAAAACACTATGGATGACCTTACTCTATAGCAAGATGTTCTCAAGGCAACTAATGCAATCTCATAAGGCTCATTACCTTAAGACTTAATAACACACTTGAAAGATCTAAATCATTATTTTCAGAAAGATAGTTATCCATTAATGAAGGTGGAGCCTAAATAATTTGTTAAATATCTCAGCATACCTTAACACTGTTAATATGAATATGAATCCTAAATATGAATTTTGGTGTAAACAAATCATTTCCAAACCTTATCAGTAATAACATTATATCCATTATTCTATTCCTTTCTTGGTCTGGTTACTTCTTCACAGATCAAAGCTTAAACAACTACAGCATTAAAACATGCTCGGGTCTATAGGCTTCCACTTTGTCAGCTATAGGAACTTCTTTACTAGTCAGAATGCTGAAGACCCAGCTCCAATTTCCCTTCTAAGTGTTTGCTTTTATTTTTTAAGACCACTCCTGGTATCATTTCTCCTTAGCTTGGATTTTTGGGAAATAGTTTCTTGTCACAGAATCCTATGTGCATATAGGATCAAGATGGAGATGCAAGAGTAACCCTGGTCAGTTCAAGAGTTGTATAATTGAGATAGTGCTCCAGAGTTGTCTGGACTTAAAGCCAGTTAACAAGTATGTAATTCCATATAGAACACTTATCAAACATAGTTTGACCCTGGGCATGTGGCATACTCATTAGTGAGGCAATTCCATTTCACCAAGGAAAATTTCCAAGGACTCCATTGCAAGTTATTTGCAGCTCACATTCCTGTTCTCTGAGAAAATGAGTTCCTGTGTCTCCATAAACAATGTAGCATGGCATCCACCACATTTATTTTCACCCCCTCTCTAATGGAGACACTTTGGATGGAATTGATTTTCACAGCACCAAAAGCTACTCTAAACTCTTTGATTTCCTTAGTTCCAAATCTTACCTTCTATAAATTGCTAATCTCAATTCTCTGGGGCAAGGAATTTCTAGCTCTTAAACCTTAACATGTATCCTCTCCCTCGAAAAACTCATTTTTATTTTTTCACTAAAGGCTCTAATTCGTGGAATATGGGATGTAGTTTCCATCATGCTTGCTATAGATGTGGTCATGTGATCAAATTAATGAACAGTAAACATAAGCAGAAATGTTATTAGTCAGCTTTCAAAAGATCTTCCCATCTTTAATCCTGATAGACATGATCACTGCAATTCATCTTGGATCAGTATAATTCTCTTTTTGTATTCTAAGCAATCTGTCTTTGTTTTGGAAATTTAGGGGATGAGACAAAAAAAATCTTTCTATATTCTATTGTTTGAATATTTTTGTACCTGTAAAGTACATCTGTCCAGAATTTGGTCTACCAGGAGGTGGTAATGGGAGATGACAGAACTTTTAAGAGGTAGAATTCAGTGGAAAAATCCTTGTTTTTTGGGATTATACTCATGGAAGGTTATTTTCATAAGAATTCTTGGTAGCTTTCATGAAAGGATTATCATAAAAGCATACAATAATCTTCAGAGCTCACCCTCTTGTCTGCTTCATAGCTCAAGACTGACCAGTTGCTCCAACTTGTACTTCTGCCATTGTCATCTGCCGTTTACTATGAGATCCCCATAGGAAAAAGATCCAGTGTAAGTGTCATCTTCCAGCACTGTGAGCCAACTGAACCTTTTCTTCAGATTAAGTTATCAGCCTCAGGTATCTTGTTATATATAGAAAGTTGACATATTTTCATCACAATTTTGCTGAGAAAATCTTAGCAATTAGAAGTAGTAATTCTGAAATTTAAGTCAATAGTCAGACCTAAATAAGCAGGAGCTGAGTGATTTTTGGGTAGTATGGAAGACAACTAATGTAAAGATCTATTTAGGAAAAGATTCTCCAAATACACTAACAGTGATATTCAACACATGAGATCCATCACAAAAATTCTCAGTAAGGGGCAGGTTTTAAATTTTCAGTGTCTAGGCCTCTTGGTCAACAAATTAATTTTTAACTTCTAAGTTGATTATAGTATGAAGCCAGAGTTAAGAACTATGTACTGCATTAAAGGAAATTAACATTAACAGGTATTTCTGAGGTTTCAGGTGAACAGTCACTTGAGTTATATGATAAAAGCAAAATAACACTTTTTGAAAATGTATACATTTTTAAAACATTCAGCTGTTTTATAATAGCTCACATAAACATCTGAATCACTGTTTCCCTAAATTCTTTCATCAAAAAACATGAAAAAAGCAAGCATTATAATTAATTATAAAAGCAAGCATTATAATTTCATCTCTGTTATAGATGAAATTAAAAGTGAGATTATTTGAAATCATCTGTAAATTGCATTCAAGCTTCAGCATGAAGCTAGAGTTGGCCTCAGCACAATTTGGGGACAGAATGTCTCATTCAAGCACAAACAGCCTAGAGATTTGGTTTGGAATGGGTTATGTTTTCACTCTGAGCATCATTTTTGCTTTGGTTGCTCTCATTTTCAGTGCATAGGGTGAAGACAGTTTCTCATTGTTTGTTTTTTCTTCCATTAGCTCACATTTGAGACAATTACAACACAGCTGGGCAAATATGTTGGCATGTAAGTGCCTTTCCATTTCAAAGCTCCCATTGTGAAGAAGCTAGAGAATCAACAGGAAAATTAGGTACAACTGAG
This sequence comes from Dolichotis patagonum, assembly GCA_004027295.1. NCBI lineage: Eukaryota > Metazoa > Chordata > Mammalia > Rodentia > Caviidae > Dolichotis > Dolichotis patagonum. Next base: position 129,077 of record PVJX010000783.1, read on the forward strand.
GAGAGCAATCTGCATCTCATTCAGAGAGTATTCACAAAACCTTGACAAAAATAAGGTATTAATGTTAATTGTTCTTTATTGTTATGCTTATTTTGAACATTTTTTTTAATAAAAGGATTCTGGCCCTATAAATTCATTATTCTAATCTAAATTCCGTCAGTTCTTGGGTAAAGTAGACTCCGGGCTAAGGAAAATTAAATCACAGTATTAATGTTCTGATTGTGAGTTTGTGTTTAAAGATATTGATTTACTCTGCACTTCTGGTCAGTTTTATGGATGACTGTTCCAGATGAGAAATTTGGTAATGCCTTTGCCAATACAAGTAAAAAAACAGTATTCATTGAACCACGACAGGTCCTTTTCACGGCAGTTGCTAAGATACTCAGACTCAGGCCCTCTCTGTTTATGATGTAGAGCTTGGAACTGATCATTCCTACTGTGTAATGAATTGAACTCCATAGTGAGAGTCAAGGATACATAGCTATCAATAATTCATGCTAATTGCAGCTGATTTCCACATTTATTGCAAAGACTTCTTAATGAAGTCTTTCGAGTCAGTGGTAGGAGAAGTAATCAAGGTTTTTGTGATGGACACAAGGCACCAGTGGTCAAACATAACTATAATATAAAGACTAATATAGAATATGTCAATATTTGCTATTTGTACTTTACCCAACTGTTTTCTGATTTATCCATTATTTAGCCTTATTCTTCCTCCACTATACTCTCCTAGAGCACTTTAATTTTGCTCACTTTTCAGCTTTGATATTTATGAATATTTAAGCTGTTATATTTCGAAGCTTGTCTAACAGCAGAAACAAAGGAAGACTGTTTCTTCGTGCTGTCTATATATCTTTCAAAAAATTTTATCTACTAAAAAATTGTGTGAAATTAGTCATTGAGGAAAACTGACACCTTTTATTTTGAAAATATAAACAGAAGCCTATGAACCCCAAGTACCCTTGTTGAGGCACAATTATAATGTAAGAACACATTTATAAAATAGCAAACTTATTGGTATTCCAAGATACAAATTAAAGGTCTCTGACCAAGTTTCTGTTGCTGCATTCAATTGACCTTGAAGGTACCTGAAGCCCAGCTGCGTACCTCTTAGGGGCACTGAGTTGGAGTAATTGTACCTTAAGGCACAGTGGCTAATTCAAGGACACCTTTAATATGCTTACTCTGTAAGGGACCCTCCTTGGAATGTTTCTGTATTATGGCACTGCTTTTAACTATGCTCACTCTGTATGGGTCCCTTCGCCTTGTTGTTGAAGTGTTTCCATATTATGATAAACAATTCTTTTGTTTCAACAAATCTGTTTAAGACTAGCCTGGCTGTCAGTGCATGACTCAATGTCACTTGCTTTGTACTTCCCACTTCTAAATACTATATAAACTAGGCTCTTTCTAAATGCAGTGCTGTTGCCTTTGTGAAATTATCCCGTAACAATGCCCTGGCATGTGTGTCAGCACTTCCTTATCTCTTCCATGCAGTCTTCCTCTCGGTTTGGTTTGGCTTGGAAATTTTCCACCAACACTCTTGCATTGGTTATTTTTCTCTCACTGCTGGGACAAGGTAGTCACCACCCCAAATGAAGAAAGGAAAGGTTTATTTAGCTTACAGTTTATGGAGGTTTCACTCCATAATCAACTGGCTCCAACACAGGGTGGCATTGCAGTGGGGTAACACTTCAAGGCAGCAGCTAGCAAAAGCAGCCAGAGCAAAACAAGGGAAAGAGCAACTCTCTTTTTTCTCCCTTATGCTGTTACAGAGGCCACCATCCCACACACACGGAGGCAAGCACAGCACTCACAAAATCCCCTTGCCCTCCTCTTGCACAGGATGAGGATATTTACAAAGTAAGAACCCTGCTTAGTTGCTGAGTCTCTCAGTTAAGCTTCTAAACTTCCCAAGTTGACACAACGTATCAACCATAACAACCCTCAAGCCATTTTTTAATGAATTTTCAACATATTGCTGTTCCTTTTTTTTAAATCAGTCTTCTCTTATACTTGACTGGTTCTTGATTTTTTTCTTTTCAGAGTAAATTGCAAACTGATTCACCTTTGTTTAAACACTCCAAAATCAATGGCAGAAAAAGGAATCTGAGAGATTCTATCAAGCAGTAAACCACTAATATGTCCTCATGATTTTGTTGGTTAATTTATATAATTTTATCATGCAGCCTTTTCAATAGTTGCCTCAGTATTATTTATGGTATGTAAAATTTAGTGTTACCAATACAATAGCATAATTAGCTAGCAAAACCATAATTACTAATAGGTTAGTAAGAAAATAATTTGTACCATTGTATGTTTGTAATACTTTCATATTTTAAATTCTAATTGTAAAAATATACTCAGTACAAAACATTTCCTCTTTGGTCATGTATTTAAATAAATATATTTTATATACCTGTGGAGGAAAACCTTAGGATATTTATTCAACTAAAAGTTTCTTAGAGTAGAAAAAGTACTCAAAGCCTTTTTGGAAGAAGGAAAAGTAACACTGTAATACAAAAGTCCTAGAAATATGTGAGCAAAATACACTTCAGAGCCAGGGAGATAGTTCAGCAGTGTAGTGCTTGCCTGGTAAGCACAAGACCCTGAGTTTGATGCCCAGTACTGAAAGAAAAAAAGAAAGGAAGAAAGGAAGAAAGAAGAAAGAGAAGAAAGAAAGAAAGAAAGAAAAGAAGAAGAAGAAGGAAAGAAGAAGAAGAAGAAGAAGAAGAAGAAGAAGAAGAAGAAGAAGAAGAAGAAGAAAAGAAAGAAAGAAAAAGAAAGAAAGAAGAAAGAAAGAAAGAAAGAAAGAAAGAAAGAAAGAAAGAAAGAAAGAAAGAAAGAAAAGCATTGAGGGAATGTCCACAAGTTAACCACTTTGGGCTAAGTGGCAAAGTGTCAGGTGATAATTAAAGCCACTCAACCATGTTTGTGGGGAATGGCATACCACCTAAAAGCATACCATTCTGAAAGCACAACTTTTAGAATGTGGCTCTGAACTTAACCAGATACCCACACCTCTTTCTCTCATAGCTTTAAACTGTCCCTTATAAAATTGGCATTAGATCTTTTGTATTTAATCACAATTAAAAATTCAGTGAGGATAGTTACTCTACCAGAATACAAAGAAAGTGTAATAAAATTGTCAACAACCCCACACACATATTTGCTTTTCAAAACAAAATGCAGGTGTGTGGGAGCTAAAAATAAATACTGAAAGGAGTCCATGAATTTTATTACTTGATAAAATCTAGCCCTTGATAATATAAAATTGAACAGTAGGTTGCCAATGTGTATGCTATTATCACAAAATATAAATTTATTTTAACTTTGCTAATTTCATGAGGGAGTTATCATTGGGCATAATTTCAAATAAGAAATAAATATTTGTAGTAGGTCGGGTAGAGTGTGAACTTGACTGGCTTCTAGATCTTGCTTATCTGGAAGATTGGTGGAGCACACGTCTGTTGGATCATGCAGACATAACCTTGGAAACCTATATATTTTATCTGAACTCTGATTCCTCGTCCTCTTTTAAATTGTGGGAATTAGGTATTGTTTCCAGCAAAGAGTAAGTTAACTAATACAGAAATTGGTACCAGAGAAATGCGGACATTGATGTCACTGTACTTATTATGCACTTAGAAACCTTCAGAACTAGTTTGCAGGAGTTTGGAAAGATTTGGAAATACAGGTTAGTGAAGCTCTAGAGTAAAATTAGCAGAGCTCAATAGGTGACTCTGTCAGTGTTCAAAAGTCCAGAACAATGATAGGAATGTAGATAGTAAAGCCCAGGCTGAGGGGTTTTCAGCTAAGAACTTGAACTACATTCATAGTTGAACTAGAGACCAAATGTGTTTCATTTGGGAAAAAAACTTGTCTATATTTTTCCAATTCTCTGAGACTTTGCAGGAGACTAAGATTAAAGCCAAACAAAATTTCAAGAGAATCCAATATTCAAGCTGTGGCATGGTTACTGTTGGTGGCAGATTTATAGTAAGAATCTGAGCAAAAAGGCAGAGAAGGAAATTTTGAAAAACTTAAATTTTGGCCTGAAAAGAATCATATGTAAAGTTGGCATCAAAGGAGGTATGACCACTGAAGAAATTAACACTGTGAAAAAGAAACCAAGTATTTTGCATAGAGCCATGAAGAAAGGTGCCTTGAGCACATCTCATCTCAGGAATTACCAAGTTCTCACCCACTGCATGCTTGAGCAGTCTGTTTCATTTGAGAAGCGTGTTCTGGGATCCCTCCACAAGAAAGACTTACTGAAAAATTGGGTCTCTGCAATTCATTTCACTGTACTCAGTCATTCAGGCACTCAGAAGCTCCTGGAATCAAGTCCAAGGAGGATTGGCTACTGTTTCCGATGACATCAAATTTGAAGTGTCCATGGGATGCTAGTTTTACCACCATGCAGAATACAAGAGCTGTGGGGTCAGATTTCAAAGGAAGGCTGTAGGGGCCAGGTAAGGAATTCCTGAGGGAGAATTACTTGCTAGAAGCTATATGAGTGAAGCTGAAAGGGCAGTGAAGATCCCAGAAAGTCAGAGATGCTAAGAATGTAGAGAGTACGCCAAAAAAGGCACAAGCTTTGAAAGGAGGAAGCCCCAGAGGGAGGCTTTGTGGGCTTCAACTGGCAAGGATGTATGTGTTAAAACACTTTGGAAGGCACAGTTTACAACTGTGTTGCCGTGTGCTGGACATAGAGGTACAGGACTGATTGTTTACCCTGCTGGGTTTTGGTCTTGCTTTGGTTGAATGTTTTCTTCCCTTATTATGTCTGTTTGAAGTGGGATTATGTAATTTGTGCCTGATTTTTACAGAGATCTACAAGAAAGAGTTTGCTCTGAGTTATAGTGAAAACTTCAAATTGAACTGTTGAAAAATGCTGAAGATACCAAAATTTGGAGGGAGAGATTTTCACTATTCCTGTTTACACAGAATAGTTGCATTATGTTAGAAGAGATTGTGAACTTGCTTGTGATTGTTTGGAAATTAAGATTTAAGGAGATCTGTTTGCAGGTGACAAGGAGTGGAATGTGGTGGCTAGGGTGGACCCTCAATTTTTATTGCATTGGTGTCAGCCCGAGGCATTGGTGGAACACACTTCTGAATGTGCCTGTGTGGTCACTGAGGCATAGCCTTGGGTTCTGTGCTTGGTCACTTGTTTCTTTGTCTCTGATGCAACTCCCCTGCCACACTTCCCATCTGCCACACAGCTTTGTCTTGCTACGGCCTACCCCTGCGATGAATTCCCTGAAGTCAAACCTCTCCTCCTATAAGTCTGAGCTTTGAAGATTGTATCCCAGCAACAGCAAAACTGATTAATACAGTATTATTATTAGCAAATGCAAGGGTCTATACAATAAAAAAACAGAAAGTGGTGGAAGAGGGTAGTGAATGTCTGCTTTCTGTGCATGTGTATGTGCATGTGCACATGTGTATGTGTGTTTTAAAATCCTTGTTAACATAATCATCTTCTATAAAGTGCATAAGTACACACAGAGTCTATGTGCCTGATTAGATCCCCTAATAATATCATGGAGGCTGGGCGTGTATTTGGAGGTTCCAAATATTTAAAAGGCCCGAACAAATAAGCTGAAGCATCTCTAGTACTGAGAAACAGGGATCGTTGAAAGACAAGTACAATTTAAGCAAGGAATTTTGTAGTTAGTAAACAATAAAAATTTGTGTCTCAGTCTTCTAGAACCTGGCATTCAGAGACCCAGAGGCTAGCAGAGTTCAGTTCCTCTCCAGCTTGCAGATAGCTGGCTTCTCCTTGTATCCTCGTAGGGCAGAAAGAGAAGGCAAGTTGATCTATGGCATCTGTCTTATAAGGTCACTCCTTTCAAATCATTTCTCGAAAGTTGAAAAATTTTTCAATTAATTTTAACTGATAGATAGAAAAATGCCTGCTAATGACTTGCCATGAAATAGTTCAATCATATGTATACTTTGTAATGATTACATCAGGTTAAACACGTTTATCCCAAATATTTAAGATTATTTTTGATGAAAACTTTATAATTCTTTTTGTTTTTTGAAATGAACAGCACATTATTAATATCTATGGTCATCCAAGTGTGAAATAGCATATCTGAACCTCTTACTCCTATCTAAATGTAATTTAGAATCCATTGATCAACCTTTCCCTTTCCAGCACCAGTCTCTGTTAACCATCATTCTGTGCTCAACTTCTGTGAAATCAACTCTTAGAGTCCACAGAGTAGTGAGGGCATGCTGTGTTTGTCTTTCTGTGCCTAGATTATTTCACTTGGCATAGTGCTCTCCACTTTCATCTATGGTGTCAAAATTGGTATGGTGTCATTTCTTTTGATAGCTTAATATAGGACACAAAAAATTATATAATTAGGACACGATAATATAGGACATAAAAATATATAATTACAAATTATATATTTATAATATATAAATTTTTGGATAAAAATATCCAATGAAAAATAGACAACTGAAATAAATAAATACTCCTATGAAGAGGTGAAAAAGGCAAATAAATATATCTTTAAATATTCAATGTCTCTGGCCAGTAGAGAAATGCCAATTAAGATGACACTGAGATTCCATCTTACTCTAGAAACAATGGACAACATTAAGAAATGAAATAATAACAAATACTGGTGAGGCTGTGAGGGAAAAAAGAACCTTTCTATATTGTGTTGGTGGAAATGTAAACTACTGCAATCAATAAGGAAATCAGCATGGCTATTCCTTAAAAAAAAATAAAATAAAACTAGAAATTCTATTTGTCCAGCTATTGGCCCTCTAGGTATTATCATGAACATGAGTTAAAGATATCAAATTACAATGATACACAGGTTTATGCATATCCATGTGTACGGCTGAAAAATTCACAACAGCTAAATCTTGGAAGTACCCTATACTTCCATCACCAGATGACTGAATAAAGAAAATGTAATGTTTATACACAATGGAGTATTCACATGCCTTAAAGAAGGATAAACTTCAGTGTTATAGATTAAAAACTGGTGGTCAACTTAACTCCAACTGGATTAAATCAGCAGGTGCTGAGTGTGCATGGTCCACCTGAGGAAAGTTGCAAGCATAAATAGCGACAAGAAGAAGAAGAAGCCAGGTGTTGTGGGTTTCTCTAAGTGTTGCTTTTTGAGCCATTGGTTCTCCAGGAGGAGCTGTCATGACTAGCTTCCCCAGTGTGAGTTCGACCACTGTCATCAGAGGGGCTCAGGACCTTGTTGGTGAGAGTGGCTGTGGTTCACTTTGGGAGAGCTCCGGTCCTTACATCGAGCATCACTTCCTGACCCCGGAGGGGAAGATGTGTGCCGTTTATTCTCTAGGACAAACTTATCATGCTGGCTTCCTGTCATGTACTTGACTGTGCTGGAGCTTGGGACCTCCGTGTTGCTGAGGATGGCTATGATACTCTTCAGGGCAGCCCAGGTCTTTATTATGAGTGTTGACATCTTGCCTTTGGCATAAAACCCTCTACCCAACAGCACAGCTCCTTCACCCCGCTGGCATAGACTTCCCAGCTTCCACCACTGACCTTTTGTTCTTCCCAGAGCAGATCCATAAAAAAGACCAGCATGAGTCCTTCTCATGGTCTCTACATCTCCAGTTGGACTCGTGGGAGGCATTGCTATGGGCTCTAGGTCTTTATCTGAACCCATACAGGACATTGCTGTGGGATTCAGGCCCTTGGCTGAATATTCTATGTCTTTAGTGTTGTGGACAGATTTCCTGCACCTTCTCATGTTACTCTGGGTGACCATCATAAAACAATATTATAAATTCTGTGTCCTGATTCTAATTGTTCTCCTCACAACCCCTGACTACAACATTGTCATATAAATGGATGTAACATTTTTGTTTTTGTTTTGTTTTTGGAGACAAGTCCTGGCTGTTTAAGTCAGGCTTCCCTGAACTCACTGTGAAGCCCAAACTGGCCTCCAATTTACAGCAATCCTCCTGCCTCAGCCTCCTGAGTGCTGGGATTACAGGAATATGCTGCCACACCCAGCTAATGGATGCACTTGGAGCCCATGATTTTAAATGAAATAAACCAAACACATTGGTTTCAATATAACATGGTTTCTCTTATATGAGAAACCTTAACTATAAAAGAAAATTAAAGACCAAAAATGCAAAATAATAGAAAACTGAGAGACAGATCTTTTGCAAAAGGGAAAGGGACCAAGAAATAGAGGAATGGGGGTAGGAGAGAAGAGGAACAGAGTGGATAAAGGATTGAGATGTGTGACGTATGTGTACAAAGTTTCCATGGTGAATATAATCATTATGGACTACAAGAATGTCCTAATAAAAATTTTAAAAATTTGTGTGTGTGTACTATGGTTTTTTCCCATTTACTAGTTAAAGGAAACTTAGGATGTGTCTAACTCATAACTTTTGTGAGCAATGCTGTAATAAGCACCAAACTCTGGGTGTCTCTTTGATAAAGTGATTTAATTTGCTTCGTATATATACACAGTAGTAGAAAAGTTGAATCTTGTAATTCTGGTTTTTACTTTTTTTAGAAATGGTGTACTTTTTTCCATAAAGGATATCTGAATTTACATTCTCATCAAAAATGTCAGCATTCCTTGTTTTCCACATCTTCAATATTTATTATCTTCATCTTTTTTGAAAATAGTCATTCTTACTGAGATAAGATAATGTCTCATGCTTCTGATTTGTATTTCCTCAAAGATCAGTGATATTGAGCATTTTTTTTCCTTAGGCATTTGTATGGCTTTCTTTAAGGAATGTCTATTATGGTCTACTGAGCATTGTTCATTGGGCTGTTCTAAAATTTGCTATTGAGTTTTGCATAAGCAGATAATTAACAATGGTAGTGTCTTCCCAAAGTATAGAAAAAATGTTCTATGTAACTTAAAATTTCCTAACCATTTGATCTTCATTTTCATATTTTTTTTCTAGTTTCATTATTTATGTAACTCTGTTAAAATATATAATTGCAGTCTCTATAGTGGTAGTTTACACAAAGCTTTTCACGGTTGTTTTTTACACACACACACACACACACACACACACACACATATAACTTAAGGAAAAAATAGATTTAATCATAAATAAGGATCTCAAGTTATTGTTCAGAAAGGAGCAGGTAAATAACTCTTGATTAAAGTATTTTGATCCCTTAAATACAGAAATACATTACTTCTGTGTCCTGACCCATTTCTAAGTGTAGCATTTGGAAATTCACTGTCTCTATAATATCCTAATCAACCTACTGAAAACTAATTCTAACAGGCCTCCCAGAATGCTTCTGATAATTAAGGTGAAACAAGGATCAAATTCCTTATCTTTAATTAATAGTTGAATTGCCACCGTCTGAAGAGGAGGTTTGGAGGAGTTGTTACAATCTAATTTATCAACCAGAATTTCAGAAAACAGAGAAGGTTGATGGGTCAGTATTTGAATTTTGCAAACAAAGCAAAACTAATAATGCATTACCTTCCTCTCTAATTAAACCAACAAACAAAAAGGGTTGGGTTAAATCAAACTATTTCAGATTACTGCTTTATAAATTAATGAAGAAAAATTAAGAAATGAAGATGAATATAAATCTAGGCACAAATTCTAGTGATATGGCCATTTTAACAGTTTAGTGAAATAACTTCTGAAGATTTATCTGTTGTAGCTTGGCAAAACTGACGCCATCTTGAGCCCTGCATTTAACTAGCGTCCTGTATTTGACTCAGTTGAATGGAAAATTACTCAGAGTACAATCCCATGAGAAAAGTAGAATGAGCTGCACCCACAAGAGAAAAATTAACCTGCTCAACAAAGAACGATACAGATGTCAACTAAAAATTAATGTAAGATTCTAGCTAAATTGTTTCCAACAGGATGTCTTTTTGTGGTTCTCTGTTTTAAAAGCTTTGTAACTTTCCAGTGCAGGGCCACTCGGTGGGACTCGGAAACAGGGATCTCTACATGAGTGGTCGCTGAAATCAGCTAATTAAACCTGAAATTTATCAATTTGGCTGCTTGTATTCCTACATTGTCCATGAACCCACTTCATATCTAATGGAACTTATTATAGTATTTTGAAAGGAAAAATCCTGCTGTTTCTTTCTAGTTATTTTTTAAATTTTTGTATAAAGTTATTATCACTAATAAAACAAGAGTTCAAATCTCAGAATGTAGATATCCCAGTACGAGAAACTTTTTAATGGAAAACTTCACAGGAAGGAATTGAGAGGTAGCTTATGAGCCATTTCTCTTTTTTCACCAACTATTTTTTCAGTCCATGACAAAAAAAGAACACACCTGTGTTAACTGGTAACAGATTCTCCTTTACATGGCTCCTACCTTGGTCTTTTTTTTTTTTTTTTTTTAATTTTCCTGGCATGGCCCTCCTTTTACTTCTTTCTTTAGATCCATCGCCTCTTTTGTTACCTGATTGCAACTACACTTGATTTAAGAAAACCTGACAAAAATGTTAAAAATCTTTAGGTTTAATCCTGTACAGAAGACACAACTTAACAAGGAGAAAGATGAAAAGAAAGCAGAAAAGACTGGGAAAAAAGCAAGGCATAACCCAAGAGCGGGTCGGGACTCTGACACAGAAAAGGAATGCAATTCATATGAACTTGAAATAAAACCTCATACTTTCAAAAATAAATTCTTCTTTGAAAAAAATCTACAAAAAGTTTGTCTGTTTCTTTTATCTAGTAGCTCTTCAGTGAATCTGAAATACTGCCTCAAGAGATGATGATAAAAGGGCATGCTTTATTCCATATTAAGAACTAAATTGAGAAGTATGATTCTTCATTTACTCTTAACCTAACTGTATAACTGAAAATTATTCTCCCCCTAAATCTCACCAGGTCGTGAGACGCACATTTATTATTTATCTGCCTTCATGATATGAAATAAAATTATATACATAGTATGTGAATTTAGGTGATGTTTTAGATCATTAAAAGTTTTTATCTAAATAAATGATTTTGTATTTTCTCAAAGACACAGCATTTGGAAACTGCCATAAAGACACTGAAGTTACTTCCTCTGAGTCATTTTAGTAATCACATGCACAGGACTACTCCTGATTTTACTATTCCTCATCTTACTTCCCAACCCATTTATTTTTCATACAGTTCTCCTCAGAGCTTGCAAAGAATTAGATTTAAAACTGGACACATTATTTATAGGATTATTTTATAATATTCTCCCAAAAAGTCAAATGCAGAGGAGTTCAAGAGGTCTGTCCATGTACTAGAGACCCAAAGAATCCAGCAGAGGGCCTGGATCCCAAGGCAATGTACTTCATGAGTCCAGCTGAAGACCTAGAACCCATGACCATGGCCTCCATGAGTCCAGATAAAGGTCTAGAGCCCATTACAATGTCTCACAAAAGTCTGTATCAAGGATCTGCGTGGGGAGGCCCGAAGGTCAGTAGTGGACGCTAGAAAATCTGCACCAGCAGGGTGAAGGATCTATGCTATCTGTCTGAGGCATTTGTGCTAGAGCCAGGAAGTGATGCTCAAAGTAAGGACCAGGTCTGTCCCCAAAAGAACCGCAGCTACCCTTGGCAACAGCGAGGATCCAAGCTCCTGCAATGATGATAAATCTGAGTTTATATCAGGAAAACCAGCACAACAAGCTTTTCCAGCAATGGCATGCCATCTTCCCCTCCAGCTCTTCTTTTACATTATTCGCAACAATCCTCAAGTGCATCTTCCACATCCAAAACCATGCTGACTCAGTTCAGCTGCATGTTCCAAGCTGACCATTAGTTAATCCACCACATTCACTTCTCTTTTTATCAGGTGAAATTATTTTCCATGATGCAAATTTGATAATTTTATCATTTTTAACTGTTTTTTTATTTACAGAAAAAAAAAAAAACAGAAAAAAGGGTAGAAAAAATACAGAATTAAAAAAACAGTAAGAAATCACTAGCTGATATATTATATTGTTATCTTACAAGTAGTAGTTGCTCAAGTCACAAAATCAAAGCATAAAAAGTGGACAGACAATGACAGTGCAAACCATTCTGTTTGATGATCTAACAAAAACTTAGTAGTATGATTATCTCTCTTATATGTTTAAGCATACATACAGTTATATCCTTTAGAGCACTTTCTTTCCTTTTCATTATTACAATATTTATTATACATTTTGGATCTTATTACTCTTTCAGTTTTTTATTATTATTTTTTACTAGAGAGACAATGCAAGATTTACAAATGTGAGTTTAGAAAGGTTCACTATCACTGGTCATTCAAGAAATGCAAATTAATACAGCACTGAGATTTCATCTCACTCCAGAAAGAATAGGTGCCATCAGAAATCAACTAATAACAAATGTTGGCAGGGCTGTGGGGAAAAAAGAATACTTCTCCACTATCAGTATGAGTGTAGACTAGTGCAGCCACTGTGGAAATCAGTATGGAGATTCCTCAAAAAAGTTCCATTTAATCCAGCTATTCTCCTCCTGGGTATTTTCCCAGAACAAGTGAAATATTTTTAACTTGTTTTTTCCAATATTCTTTAATTCCTCAGTTGCTTTGTTAACATACTCCATTTTGCATGCATCCTCTTCTTGCTAGTGAATGAAGATCTACCTGAAGACAAATGTCCGGGAAAAGATCTCTACCTAAGTAGATTATACTGTAATAAGAGTGTGAGACCTGAATCAAATTTAGTATAAAATAAAATGGTGAGAAGTATACCATCAAATTACAAAGAAAGATAAATGACGTTTCTGTAGGTTGCAGATGGTTGGGAATATTTGGAAGATTTCAGGAGAAATGAATGAATCCTGAAGATGAAGAGAGGCACACTAAATGGAGCCTTTAACAGGGCTGAAGTATGAATTAGACCCAAGTAGAAAATATAACACATCTTTTATAGACTTTGTTTGCTGTTTTTTTAAATGTCATTTTAGAAAACCTATGGACTCAGAAAATAGTGGTCTCCAGATGTAGAAGCTTGGAACTTGGCTTAGATATCCACATAGTTCAAAAACTATAGTGCAATTATAATTTTCAACAGCTTAAAAATCATGATTCAGGAAAATAAATCTCAAAATTTTATTAAACTCAATTATCAAGGCTTCATATATTAACAACAAGAATGATAATAATAACACTGATTCAATTCAATCTGAGAAACTAGCCTATTTACAAGACAAAAAGGCTGTGCCCGCTAGGTTGAAAAACTGGCTATTGTCAGCTCCAGCTATGGAATCTCCAAGGTAATATAATCCACAGACAAATTATTGGTATCTGTATGAGACAAAAATCTGAGTGCTAACCTGTAACTTCCCAGTGCCAGAGAGTTTAATGGTAAATAGTGAATCAAGCTAAGTATACCTTCTACATAATTCTCAGTAGTCTTCTTTTATTCATAATACTGAAAATATGTATCACCAAATTTTTGCATTATTTCTCATTTTAGGATAATTTTTCAGATACATATGATCCTGATTTGCAGATAGTATTGAAAGTACCCAAACTAGCAGTTTCTATTACTGCCAAAGGCAAATGCCATTCACATTTTTCATTTTATGTATATGACACCAGTGGTATTAGAGTGATATGTAAAAGACAGTTGATACCATGTTGTATATATGGAGGCATTAAAATCAAAGCTTTCGAGATGATAGTAGAAGTGAGAAAATGCCTGTGGGAAATACAGAAATACCTAACCCAACTTCTTCTTCATATTTTTATATATGATGGGAATACATTTATCCCTGACAAATCTTATGATATTTTAAAATTGATTCAAATAATGAATCATCTTGATAATCAGATTTAAATATCTCTTTATGTGGCATTACTAAATTATTGAAGGATTTCTTTGATTTACTGACAGGATACATATATATATATATGGAATACAGAATCATTGCAGTGGAAAGGCTGTGTTCTCAGTAGTGTAGACCCTAGGTATTTTAAATTGCTCATGGCAAATTATTAAGCCTTTCTTTAGGTAGTAAGGTGACCTTGACTCCTATGCATTTCTTTCCAGAAGTAAAATTGGCAATTTTGTAGGAAGCAATAACTTCCTGAGATATTGAGTAAGAAAAAATAGGATTTAACAAACTACATATCTCCAAATCAGAACTGCTTCTTATGACAAAGGTTAGGTTGGATGGTAATATACATTAAAATATGAACTAATAGTCAGAATCTTGAGAACAATGTGACAAGCACCCAGAGGGAACTTTGAAATATGTGCAATGAGAAAGCTGGGATTGATGGCTGTGTCTTTAAATTGCAAATTAGTGAAAATCAGGGAAATGTTTTACACCAGAAAAAAAAGTAATGATATATTACAGGAACTGAAACATCTTAATGTAATTATAGAGTTTATGAATGAATATCATAACTGTATATATATTAATTCCATAAGCATTTGTAATACAGTACAAATTAACATCAAAATGCTTTTCTTTCTTTATACCCTTTACCAGTTTAATTTTCACAGATTTCTAACAAGATCAGCAACAGTAGAATTTAATCAAGCTTGAATAACTGAATTATCACCATTTTATCTGCAGCTAAATGGTATCATAGAATGCCTTGTGTACCGGGCTAGCTTTTGAAGTAGTTTAAGATGTATTCTCTAATCTATTTTCCACTCTCTATATTATAGCATGGAGAATACTTAATACTTTTGTTTATGATTTGAATAATTTAGAAAATAGTCACAGAGCTTTTCCCCACCTTTCATCCTTGCTTTTAAAGTATGACATTTGCCAAACCACCTTTTGCCAATTATGAAAATATGGTACAGAAAGAAGCCTAGAAAGAAGATTGGGAAAATACCCAGGAGGGGAATAGCTGGGTTGAATGGAGCTTCCAGTCCTAGTCTTCTGAGAATTCTCCATACTGATTTTTTTAAATAATGACAAAGTAAAAGCTGAAAAGAGAATGTACAAACTGTATGCTTCAATACATTTAAAAATATATGTTAATTACTAGCCATATGCACACTGCTTTTGTCAGCTTAAGGGTATCTGTTCATTAGAATATTTTGTTATGAAAGAAATAAGTATTTTATAGGTTTATCAAAGGGCATTATCTTGTGTAAGATAAAAGTCTTAAGTCAATGATATTGAGAGTAAACATAGACCATAAAGAGTCAAGTTGTTCACTTGACCATATATAGCTGGCCTATGGAGTTACATAATAATGTCAAGTGGGAATTGTGGGGTGTAACGGTACTTGGTGGTTTTACAAATGAAGCAACAGAAGCCAAGAGAAGCTGTGTCTTTCTCAAATCTTTTAAGTTGAGCTGTGCTGGAGTCTAGGTTTTTGAACTGAAAGCCATTTGGTTCTCTTGTAAGTAAAAATACCTTTTTTTAGTTGCTTTGTACAATTTTTGCAGAAAAGTTAAATTGAAGTTGGCCACTATTAAAGTTAGGCTTTTGAAGAAAAACCCTTGAATGTGTTCCAGAGGAATAGTTTTCTCACAAAAACTTACACAAGAAATTATAGTCCCATTCACATTTTACATTTAAAATTCATATCTTCAATTGGCAGTACAAGGTGAAAAGAAGGAGACACGCCATCAACAGTCTTAAGGATGTCCACACGAAGATTTCTCTCCTGTAGGCGGGGACATGTTGATAATGAACTTTGACACAACCTCTGGTTAAGAACGTAAGTTTTACAATTG
Organism: Dolichotis patagonum; assembly: GCA_004027295.1. NCBI lineage: Eukaryota > Metazoa > Chordata > Mammalia > Rodentia > Caviidae > Dolichotis > Dolichotis patagonum. The sequence goes on from PVJX010000783.1 coordinate 144,743, forward strand.
TTCAAACCAGGAAGCTGATCTATACCTTTATTTCTCAGTTCCTTACAACTCTAAATGTTATTTCACACAGCACCCAGATGCCTTTCCATCTTTACTATATAATGACTGCTCACATGGAAAACACAGCAAATATTATTATTTTCTTGATAGAACTTTATCACAATGATACATGTGCACCCATGTTCATAGCAGCACAACTTGTAATAGCTAAATCTTGGAAACAACCAAGATGCCCATCAACCACAGAGTGGATGTAAAAGATGTCGTCTTTTTCTACAATGGAGTATTACTCAGCTATGAAGAAGGATGACCTTGAAGCCTTCATAGGTAAATGGAGAAAACTTGAAACTATCCTCATTAGTGAAATAAATAAGAACCATATTTATAAATATCACATTGTATCTCTAGTGTAAAAACTAATAAGAAATGTAGGAGTAATAAACCCAAAATGTGTAGTTGCTACTGTAAAAAAAGAGGAAAAGAAAGTGCTCTAAAGAATATAAATGCATGTATGTTTAAGTGTGTCAGATGAATGACCATATTACTGTTTTTGTTAGATTGTGGAGCAGAACTGTTAACAGACTCACTGTTTGAATGTGTACTTTGTATGTTTTAACTTTGTAACTTTAACAACTATTTCCAAGATGACAGTATGTAAGTTATCAAGTAATGATTTCTTAGTGTTTTTTGTTCTTTTCTTTTTTTTCCCTTGGAATTTTGTATTGTTGCTACCCTTTTTTCTGCTTTGTTTTGTTTTGTTTTCTCTTTAAATAAAATTTTAAAAAATCAAAAAAAAAAAAAAAGAAAGAAGATTGGAATCATTTCTTTTTTAGTTCTTTATCAGATGTGCACAAGAACTCTCACCTAAATCCTGAGATTATTCCCAAAGAAGCATGAAGATTACTGTAGAAGGCACCTGTGGTTTGCCTATATGCTTACTTAGCCAAGTCCGGACACCACACCTCAACAGGTGATGGAGCAGCAGAGAATGAGGCTGCTGAGCAAGAAGGTCTCATGTGTCAATACGCCAAAATGATGTTTGCTTTTATACCAAAGGGAAGCCAGTAGACATGTTACTACCGCAGTGACACCTACAGCCAGTGCCAGGGATAGGTAAGACTTTCACACCAATCGAGGCTGAAAGCAGCAAAGTGAGTAGGGGTGGAGGGAGCCAAAAACACTAACAGCTTCTCTTTTCCTTAACCTGGCCATCACTCGAGAAAGTAGAGGCACTGTGGAGTTGGGAAACTACTATCAAAAGTACTCGTTATAGAGAAAATTCCAGAATTGCGATTACCAACTGGGACTCTCCTAAAAGGATGAGAACATACAGTAGTTAGACTGAATTTACTGAAATAAGGCAAGATAATCCACTTTAGGAAAGGATCACCCAAGTCATAGTTAGGCTGAAGCTATAGATGAGAGTACTTACGAGACTAAAAAGTGATTTTAAACACTACACAGATGATAAACACAGTATTTGATTCAAATTCATTAAGTATTACTGTATTTAATGCTATCAAAGTCAATTACTTCCATTATCCTAGGATTTTACAAGCCACTGGAAGCTAAATACAGAGAAAAAGCAAAAGTACGGTATAGTATAGTCAGTCTGCTCCCTCCAATTATGAGTCATACATTTGCATTACCACTTGAGTGATTATATTAATTATCACATAATTAAAAGTCAGTATATAAAAATGTTCTACTTTTTATAATCCACAGTTTGTGACTGAGTCTTCAAGTGAAGATGAAAGAAAATAAAATAGTATAAATTACTTTTTGTGCATGTGTCAGTGTGGTAAGTTGTCAGTTATTCAATCATCATGGTTTATTCATTTTATGTAATTGAAAAATTTTCTTCAGGGTATCATGTATTTAATTTTTATTCAACCATAAACTGAAGCAGTCAGGAGTAGCAGCTGTTTTACTAAGTAGGGAAAAAAATTTATGAGTATTTTTTAAAGATAATTTAGCTTCCCTTTTAACCTAAGATGCTCAAATCTTAGGCATATACAAATCCTACCTTCTCTGGAAGAATAGAAATAGGAACAGTCATAATAATAATTCAGAACTTTATAAATGCAATTGAATAAGTTTATTTGCTTTTAGAATCTTCAACATGTAGTCTGCCACACTACATTTTAAAATGTGTATATACTTAATATTTCTAACAATTTACTAAAGTAACAAAAATGAATATAAATATAAAAATTGAATTCAAACTTAATTATACTTTTATGCTGCATATTTTATTAATCATTTTATACTTTATATATATAAAATGACACTGAAAAAAGATCAATTCTTAGTGTTTTCTATTCCCAGTTTTTAAGAGACGTTTCATTGCTTCAAAAACAGTTGTGCATCTTCATCAGTTATTACTTAGTCCCTCCTATTTGCCTTTAATCTGAAAGAGTTGTTGGTACAGAAATTTTTAAAGACATGGCACTTTGTGATTAGGCCTATGGCTTGTAACTGATGATAGCTATTCGTCTCTGACTCTTCTCTCTGCTTGATACTATCATTTTCTAAGTTCCACTCATTCAAAGCCTACAGTGATTCTCATATAACTCCCACCTTCTTATCTGTAGCACTACTGCCTTAGTTCACTGTTTTATTTTTTTATGGTACTAGGAATTGAAACCAAGGCCTTTGCAAAGAGCTACATTCTAAGATAGATAGATTGATAGATATAGATATATTTTGAGACAGGGTCTCCTCAAGTTACAATTGCCCAAGATGGCCTTAAATTTGCAATTCTCTTGCCTCAGCTCCCAGAGTGCTAGGATTATAAGCATATAGCATAATTTTCATCTCCAACTTTTTTTCTTACCTGACTTACTATAATAGAACTCCACTTACATTTTTATCTTCAGATAACTAAAACATTTCTATTCATAGTCAGTAAAATAATCTTAGAAAGAACTTTCACTTTACTTCATGTCTTAAGCAAAAACTTTAATGATTCTCCATAACCAACTAAAAATATACATAATTCTTAACATAGCAATGAATCATACATTTTATATTTTTTCCAACTAACCTGTGCATTCTTAGGTTGGGCAGCTTCACTTCCATTCCCCTGTAAGTCCTCTAAAGTAAAATATAACAAAAACTTTCCTACTTGAATTCTCTAGACTTGTGAAATAGATCAATACACTCCATAAATCCTGTAAATCTTAATGACAGGTACCAACACTAGTTGAGTTTAATACTTCCGGTGCATTAGTTCTATTTAAATTTAAAACTCAATATAGTAGTAAAACTACTGACTAAAATACAGCTAAAGAGAGATTTACTGAACTTAAGTTTCAGTTCTTACAGATTAAAGTTATAAAAGAGAGAAGAAAAAGCACAGAGCACTTAGTAATTTCAAAATGAATGCACTTACAAAGTTGAAATTCTGTCATAAGTCCTCCATACCGCTACCCTGATAATTGAAAGGAGAATTTCTATCTCAAGGTTTAGTGTTAAGTAGAATGTGTGATGGAATTCCAACAATGAGGATTTATAACAGCACATTCATTTTTACATGAATCTGTAAGCTAAATTTGTTAAACAGCCTTTTCTCCCCATCCTGTTAAATAGTAAATATTTTTTCCACGTGATTTATTATTCATTCTGGTAGTACCTCATTTTTACTATTGCCACTTTCTCTCCTGTGGTCCGGGTATGTGGTTCACACTTTTGGCTATGGCTGCATGGCCTTGTTTAAAAATAATTCTAGTAATGATTGCTCTATCATACTGATTGCCTTACATGCTTATGTGTGTGATTCTCATTGAATATTTTTAACTCATCAGACTCTCTTTCTCTCTCTCTCTTTCTCCCTTTCTCCCCCCTCTCCCCGCCCCCGTCTCTTTCACCTGTGAATTACACTCTGTGTAATTACACAGGCAGGTAATTATTATCCTCTCTATTCATATAGTTTTGTAAAAAACTCTATTCATGTTGTTTTGAGAGCATTTCACCTAAATCATATAAGATAAAAAGTCTTCAACCTATATTGCCTTCTAAAACATTCCTTCCTACCCCAAGTAGACACCCAAAACAGAATCCAAGGGTAAAAAGCTGATTCACTCAGATATAAGAATCCATGGAAAAAGAAAAAAATAAAAGATGAGGCACAAATGCCTTCTGTCACTTCCATGTACTTACTTACACATGATGCAATCTGTTAAAATCCACTCATATTCATAGATACAAGGTTATATGAGAAAATCTTTCAAATGTCTAACAGAAAAGGGATAGAGTTTGTTATGGATTAAGAACTTCTGGTCAACTTAACACCAGCTGGATTACATCAGCATGGTGCTGAGCAGAGATGTTTCACCTGAGGAAAGTTGCCAGCACAATGGAGACGTGGAAAAGAAGGAGGAGCTTTGAGGGCATTGAGGCATTGGTGCATTGAGGCATTGTGAAATCTCCTAGGAGTTGCTGTTTGAGCCATTAAGTTTTCCTGGAGAAGCTCTGGTCCTCACACTGAGCATTGCTTCCTGGCTCCGGAGGAGAAGACATGTGCTGCTTGGTTTCCAGGATGGACTCTTCATGCTGGCTTCCTGGCATGTACTCGACTATGCTTGTCATCAGAGGAGCTTGGGGCCTCAGTGTTGCCGAGGATGGCTGTGGTGCTTTTCAGGACAGCCCTGGTTTGTTGTTAGTGTGACTTCTCTGTTCCTGTGTCAAACCCTTAACCTATCAGCACAGCTCCTTCACCCAGCTGGCATAGACTTTCTAGTTTCCACTGCTGACCTTTGGGTTTTCCAGCACAGATCCATAAAAGAGACTGGTGTGAGTCCTTCTTGTGGGCTCTAGACCTCCAGTTGGACTTGTGGGAGGCATTGTCATGACCTCTGGGTCTTTATCTGGGCTCATGTGGGACAATTCTGTGGGATTTAGGCCCTTGGCTAAATATTCTATGTCTTTGGTGTTGTGAATAGATTTCCTGCAATTTCTTGTGTTAACACTGGGTGACCATCTTAAAAATAATATTAAAAATTCCATGTCCTGATTCTAACTGTTCTGTGTATAACACCTGACTACAACAGTTTTATCTATACCATCTTATAGTTTTGTCTGGACTATTTATTGTGGTAGTACTTAGCTTACACAACCACAAGTTAAAAGTTCAATACGTATTCTGGCAAAGTAAATTAAGAAAGGAAAACAAATCAATAAAGAGAAAATGATAGGTACAAGTCATGAAAGATTCTGTAGTTTGGGCATATTCTTCGTTTTTAACAATGTTAAAAAAATTAGCTCTGAAGTTTCTTTGTCCTTTGGCTCTGAAGATGTCTATTTTGGTTTTAATTTGTAAAGCAAAAATTCAGTTGTTAAAATACATCATAATAAATGTGATTAAAACCTATTAACTAGAAAATATCTCAAAAACAATCATTTAAAATTTATATTTATTGAAATTTAAATTGTTCAAACAAGGACATATTTGATACTTATAGAAATTATGTGAAATAGACATGGCTCAAATTACCATCGCAGTTTTACAGAATTTAAAAGATTTGATTGAAATCACATAAACTTTAATAGAAAATATGGAAGGATCAATGTCTTCTTTATCTAAATTGATTATTCTTTCTTTGGTTGTTTCCAGCATAACATAATTTTTTCCTTTTTAAAAATCATTCAATTTTCAAAAATATATGAGGCACTAGGTGATAATTTTCCATGGGCATATAGTGTGTAATATTCAAAGCAGAGCAATTAACATTTTATTTTCTTGGACACTTTTTTTTGAAATCTGCAGTTAACCTGTAATAGTTGTATATATTTATGGGGTACCATGTGATATTTCAATGCATATATATATATATATATATATATATATATATATAGTACTACTCACATTAGAATAGTTAACATTTCATTTCCTTGCCATTATTTTGTGTCTGGGGCTCTTCTCTTTCAGTTATTCATACAACACATTCTAGATCATTGTGAACTATAGTACCCCATAATGCCTCATGAAGCAATAGAAATTATTGCTTCTATTTACCTGTATTTGATTTGTGTTAGCCAACTTCTTGCTGTCCTCCCTCCCTTAGCCTTCCTATCCTTTACTAACTGCCATGATACATTTCAGTTAACTTCTGTTTCCATTGAGAAAGCTAAGTGTATTAGAAAACACAGAATGCTGCTGTGCCATAATAGTGATATGCAGACCAGACTAATTCTAGTATATAGATTAAATACGGCACGACTGGGGGCAGCTTAGTGGTGAAGCACTTAGTACATATTGGCTGTACATTAGATTTACATTGATGTTAGGAGTTAGGTACCTCTAATAACATACCTTTATTTTTTTTTTACTCTCCTTCCAATCCATATATGAAAGTAAACATGCAGTATTTGTCATTCTGCATGTGACTGAGTTTACTTAGAATAATCTCCAGTTTCATCCTTTGCTGCAAATAATAGGATATCTTTTTGTATTTTTTATTGGTATGTATTTCTGATACGTAATTCTTTAGAAATTGGTACATATACATACCACATATTAATAATTTTTATGTTTCATCCCTACTCTCTATTTTTCCCTTTTCCATCTCCACAAAGTCTACCTCCCTGTTGTATCATTTGTCCTTCATTCTTCTAAATAATAATTTTACTAAATAACATTTGCTTAAAAAATTATATTTTCTCTATCCATGTATTTACTGATGAATTTTCACATGTATATTCTATTTTCATTTTCCATTAGCCTGTTGATTAGCATCTAAGTTAATTTCGTACTGTAGCCATTGTGAATAGGGTAGCATCAAATGTTGGCAGTATTATATTTTATATAATATTGTCATGTAAGTGAGATATTTCTCCTAGCTTTCTTTCTTTACTTTGGAATGTGTTAGAAAATTCACATGTGAGAGTCATTATTTCTTATTAATCTATAATTAATTTTTAATTTGAATTCATTTAAAAAAACTTTGAATTTAAAAAACCCTGAGGAAAAAAGGCACACTTGAATTACTTGAATTTTTGTAAATTTTTAGAATTCTATATCTTAACTACAATGATCCAGCAATACTTTCATTAATAGCTTATATTATAACTTAAACATTCTGAGTGAGAATAAGAAAGAATCAAGCTTAGCATATTCATTTTCCTGCTACAATATAATTCTTTAAGTAAATAATTCCACATATTCCTTGTCATATTGTTTTAATAAGAACTACTTACAACTGTCTTCCATATCTCCTTTTCTTTGAAGAGTAAAGAAAAAACAAAAAAAGAAGCAGAAGAATCCACACCTTTGGTATTACTTCGCTTCATGTTTGATGCTAAACAAAGGCTTCCTGACAAACACAGAACTGTCACATCTGGGCCACTAGTTCAAATGAAAATTATATTCCCAGTGTCAAGTTGTACATCATTTGGCAATTCTTTGTTGTTCTTGATCCAGTATGCTTTCTTCAAAATATCACAAATTTAGTAGGAATATCTGTTGGAGAAGAAAGATAAGACCTACAGAATTTATTGTTTTATCTTAGCTACCAGTTATGAGGGCTACAAAACTGACAACATAGAAACTCATTTTAAATTACTGCAAGTAGTCTGAAATCACTTGGGAAAAATTCAGTATAAAACCTTTTTCAGGACTCATTCTAAATGTCCTAATACAGAAATGTAAACAGAGACAGAAGTGAAAACTGTCCCGCTCCTAAATTTCATAGGAACTGTGAGCTCTGCGTCACCCTAAACATATGGTGCAGGGCCTTTACATTTATTGGGTTTTTATCAATAAACCCACTACTCATTCAGCCTCCCTCAGTTTAATACAACAGGAAAAGATAAGGAACAGATACATTTGAAGCACTTCCTTTACAAGTGATAACCAAAATATTCAGTGAACGGTTAAACTAAAAATATTTATTACAGTAAAAAATGCATTGCCTTATTAATCTCTCTCAAAACACTCCTTTTTGCATTGAAAACAATTATCCCATCTTACAAATTTTCGAGGCCATCCTAGAAGTCCTCTTTTGTGTCTTTACAAGTCATGGTCAATAAAGTGTTGAATGTTACTGCTGAATATGGAAAGACACTCTTATAAAAACTGTGAGTCCTCCTCCACCCTATTCGATGGACCTGGCCATGATACTTTTGTCTCTTCTCCAAAGTCAAAATGACCCTGAAAGTAAACACTTTGAATTAAATCAGACGGTGAGTCAGCCACCACAACACACCAATGACACAGAAGAAGACTTCCAGAACTGCTTCAGAAAATGGAATGAATGAGGGAATATGTAGATGTGACGTAAGGGAAGTCTTTGGAGGGGTGTCAATGGCAATGTATCTTTTACTGTCATACATTTTTAAAATTTAAATATTAATCTAATTTTTATCACAACTCATATACCAGAATGTATTATGCTTATTTGATATTCAAATCAAGATATTAAATGTCTGTTGATAACCACAGTATAAGCTTTTGTCATTGCTTTTCAAATAAGGATGTTGAATTTTAGAGATTTTTTATTTCATTCTTTATTAGTATGTGTGTAGTGTATATAATATCGATATTCCTCGTGTGGAGTTGGTATATCTACTATCTTACTGCTTTTTTTCATCCTCTTTGCCTTCTCTTCCTTTCACTCCCTCCCTCTATAGATCCTCTTTCTACTTGAGACAGATCTATCTCCCTATTTTCTATTATCTATCTTTTATTTTGCTCTTAATTTATAACAGGGTTTCTTATATAAGAGGGATCATGCTATAGTTAAGCTTCTACATCTTATTTATTTTACTTAACATGGTCTCAAGGTGCATCTATTTTCCTACAAATGATTCAAATTTGTCTTTCTTTATGGCAAAGTAGTACTCTATTATGTATAAAACCCACATTTAGTTTATCCATTAATATGTTGATGGGCATATTGGCTGCTTTCAAGATTTAGCTATTATGAATTGTGCTGCTATAAACATGAGCAAGCATGTATTGCTGTAATATGTTGCCTTTAAATCTTAGTGAAGGATTAAAAGAGCTTCACAGTTCTCCATAGGAGTGAATGGAAGGCAGTATACAATTATAGCCCTTAACAGGGAAGTTTCCCCAGCTTAATCAGCTTTGCTATAAATTCAGAGCAGAGATCAGAACCTACTGGTTTCATTTGGTTTGTGTACCTCTGCAAGTAACTGAGAAGCACACATTGAGTCTCAGCTTTTTATGGTGAAAGGCAGTCTGTGTAAGTATAGTTATGCAGCGCTCGCTAAAAGTACAATAATGGTGAAGAATTTTAATCCTTCCCTAGGATGGAATACCCAGCAAGTTATAAGGCTCAGAAGTACATGTTTAGATGAGATTCAGCTAGGGAGCAAACTCAGCATCTCACGCATGCTAACAATCACTCTACCACTAAGCTACACCCCAAACCCACTGACCTACCTTTCTGGCCCTCCTTCAGAATAAAGCAGAAACAAAATTCTTACTAAATTTTTCCATTTCTGCAAAGATATGTTATATTGGAATTACTGAACTTCCAACAAATTCTAGGGAAGTACATGATAGAAAATTTAGAGAATGAAGACTAGCAATGTTCATGAAGGTTTTTTCTTCATTTTGTTTGCTATAAATTATTTACAGTTTGAGTTAGAATTGGCTTGATACTCAAGGTATATATTGACTATGCTATTCCTTCCTTTCACTTTCAATAAAAGCCTTCCTTATCTTAAAAGATCAATGCCTGCAATTCAAATATGTTTGCCTTTAATTTTATATGATTATAAGTATGATATCTAGAGTTTTAATCTACTTCTAGGGTTACAGCCTATTCCCCAGATTCTACTTGCACTTTAATCCATGAATTTATATTACATAATTATATTGTCAAGTTATTCTAAAGATTATATACACTTAACCCCAAAGAACTTTTGTAGTTAGTCTATTGCAAAACACTGAGATGGGTTACTAATTAGAAATGAGTTTTCCACAGCTTTGGTTTGATTTTTAGTGTACTGCCTTGTCCTAAGAAAAATATAATTGCATGCATTCTTCTATCAGATTCTTAGGTGACTCATTTTATTCTGCATTTTAATGTTATGGGTGTATGTATTTCTCAACTGTATGAAATGGGATTGCTAGCCCTTAATGTTATCAGCAAAAGCCATTAGGTAATTTCTTATAGTTATCTCATTAAAGTAGCCCACTGTCTTCAATGATTGCTGTCTGGTATTGTTAAAAATATAAGTAATTATATACAGAATACTCATTTACAAATTGATTGTGCCTATGATGTGCCAGCACTAAAATTTGCACAAGAGAATATCAATTTCTTCTGATTCAATTTAACAAACATTTTTTGAATGCACTAGTCCAGATCTGAGGGGTTTAAACATAACTTGTATGCACTGCCCATTCTCAGGGAAGCCATGATACAAGAGAAAAAACACAAAAAGAATTTCTAATATAACATGATAAGTACCATAAGAGAAAGACACACAGGAAATATTATGATAACTTGAAGGAATCGACCAAGGCTGACCGTAAGAAGGTATTACATAATGGTTGCTATAATGAGATATAATTATTTTATTTGGCTTCCAAGGACAAGTGGCTACTCAATATGAAAAGGAAAATGGGTTGAGAGTCCTTCAAGGCAAAGATAATGACATGAGCAAGGTAATTAAAGAATAAATGTGCACAGAACTTTCTATAGGTGGTTGGATTGTTAACTGGAAGGAAAGGAAATATAAATGTTGAAATCAACCTTGAAGAGATTTGAACTATTGGCAAACAAATGTTTTTATGCTAATTAGTGTTATATGCTGCAAAACAACTCACTACAAATTTACCAAGTTAAAGCAACATATACTTATTAGCTCCCAGGTTAGAAATGTTAGGACAGCTTGGTGGATCTTTTGTTTAAGTTCTCAGAAAGATTGCAATCAACAGGTCAGTGAGGGCTTGGGTTTCTTCTAGAAGCTGGACTAGAAAAACTGCTTCAGGTGATTTTTTGGCAGCATTCAGTTGTCTTCTTCTTCAAAAACCACAGGGTGAGCTAAAGCAAGACTACTAGCAAGAGTTTTATATAAAACATTGTAATAAGAGCAATGACATCTGCTATTTTTGCTATAGTCTATTAGAAGCAATTCACAAGTCCCTCTGACCCTCAGAGGGATGGGAGCATACAGAGTTTTAAACAGTAGAGTGCAGGGGTCATGAGGGTCACCTTAAAGTTTGTCCACCACAGGAAGAATTGTTTTTATGTGGTCACATGGTGTCTATGTATAAAGAAGAAACTCTTGTGACAGTGTGAATGGAGGTTTCAAACTGAAGAGTTGACCGAAATGCATCAATATATCTTTTTATGTATTTCTCATCTTGTAACTTTTCTTATAGACAACAGTTTGTGTTATTTTTCTTAAGAAAAAGACCAAAAATCTTTCGGGGACCTAGTGAAAACATTTTTCCCTTAGAAAAGAAGAAAGGGGTAACACTTTGGAATGACTAAAAGTAACTTTTCTTAAAAGAGGAGGAGCAGGGCAGGGGACCTATTGTCCTGAGGAATGGGACGAAATTAGATCCCTTTATGTTTCAAGGGTTTAAAATAGATTCCCTGGAAAGAAGCAAAGAAAAAGGGTGAAAACGAGTCTTTGAGGAAACAGACACCAAAACGACCTCTGACCTGATGCCTCTTTTAGTTGATAGCCCCAGGATGTGGCAGGGGGCACTTACTGAACAAAGGGCTGCTGTGGGAAAGGACGTGATAGGTCCATCCGAGAAAACTGGTTTTACCACTGGTATTTAAGCACGACCTCTGGTCCAGTTTCTAACTGCCACCTGCTTCTACCCCATACTGATTTTGTAGGAAGTAAAATATAGCCTCTCCTAGCAACAGAATATGGATCCACTCCAGGTACATCCACATTTCTGTACAGTTTCCTGGCTTTGGTTGCAGTTAGAATGGAATATATATAATGGAATATATATATTCCATTCTCATTCACTTGATTCAAACTGTCACTGACAAATTTAGTTATTTTAAAGAAAAAGTTTTCTTAAGTTCTTTAGGTGATTCCAATATCTCAGGCAAAATTGAGAACCATTGTACCAGAAAACATCAAATATATGATAAGGGGGAGATGGTAGGGATAATCGAGACATGTTGATGCTGTCCCTAAAGAGTTGAGGAGCTTGAGCGTCAATTATGAAGCTGGTTGGAGACGCTGGAGAGATAACATGACCCTAAGCGTTGTATGGCCATTTTATAAATGATCAGTGATGTACTATGTAAATATGCAAAAACCAGCTCTCCAAGAAGAAATTCTTGATTTATAGATATGTCAATTTCCATAATATAAGTATTTCTAGCAAGGTCATTTTAAGATATCAAGCTGATATCATTGGACATGAAATAGGAAAAATATGTGTAATGAGTAGCAAACCTTTATACAATATACCATTTCCACAATAGAAATACAGCCAATGATAACCTCAAACACATAATAATAAAACTAATAAAACAACTAGTTTTATTTCCTTTGTTTTTATGTCATTTAATTATATTATATTTAATTTATATTTTTTAATTTCAAATAGTAGCTGTGTTTAAAAACTGACTCAAATAGTTTCTTAAAATGCACAGTGACCCACTATGACACTGTACCACAAGGCTTCAGCGCTCTGCTGTGTAAGCCAACTCACCTCCGAGGACCCAGGTTCCAGATATCAGCCACTCTGCATGGGCACCAACCAGTCGGAGTGGCTGACCAGTATGCATCTGCTGTGTCTATGACTTAATGTACATAGAGAACAGATTCTGTTCATCCTCAATTTTGTATTCCTTAAGGTTCCTAGCATGCTGCCCTACTAGTATTTCTAGTTTGGAAAGACTAAATATCTGAATGAAAGAACAAATCATGAATATGCTGTGCATTAGAGGAACTGACTTCATAGCAAAAATAAGGAAAGCATAATTTCTATTACCAAATAATTTAGTTTTAACAAAGCCCTCCCTTTTTATGTAGAAAGACTTTGTGTTTGGCTGAAGATTTTCACCAAGGACAAATAAACAGAATTTGATCGATTTCTTTCCTTTCATGATCTTATTTTCCCTGGGTTGAAGTTCAGCGCTGAATATCCAGGCTGTCTCCCATGTTCCATGCATTTGAAGTCCCTTCTGTCAGATTTGCCAGGTCATTTCATGCTCCATAAGATTTCAGTTTACTTCTTCTTCATGCTTACTTTGTTTAATTTTTGCCTTTGCTGATGTGTCCTACTCTCTCACTCACCTAGAGATCTCTTACTTAGGGAAATTTCTACTTGTTTCTTACTTAGGGAAATTTCTACACTTGTTATGATACTGTTCACATTCTGCTCTGTGTCCATCATGACTATAAAATAATGACAACATGATGTATAATACTTTATTGGGCTTATTTATAAGACTGAAATTTGTTCTTGTGTCTTTCCATATCCTTGTGAAGAATTTACACCCCTTGAGGAACACATGTTTGACATTTCCTTGCTGTGCTCTGGTACATCCTTTGAGACATTCTCTTGGGTGTAACACATAGGGAAACTCCTTTCCTCCTTTTACAGTTTGGGCTGTGTGGAACCAGGACTAGCACATCACCTATCACTATTTCTAAAGCAAAAGGAGCTCTGTTCTTCAGAGCCTAACAGCCTCTGTTAGAATTGAAGCTTTGCTATTCACATGTATGATTGAAAAGCATTTAATTTCTTCCGCCTCGATTTCCTTAGCAGAAAAAAAAAAATTTTTAACTATGTACCATTCTCACAGTTTAAGAGGACTAAGAAACTCAATGCTTAGGAAAATGCCTGAAACACCAGTAGCACAAAATGAATGTTAAGTGCTACTCTAAACCAAACAGTTGATAGATGACAGCCAAATAAATAAAATATACAATGACACATCAACAGCTAGTTTCATTGCTGCCATTTCTGTTCTAATACTCATACTTTATTAGCTTCTAGCAAAAATAACTTGCATATACATGGTACTATGCAATAGTAGAATATATATATATAATACTATTCAATAACAGAAATTGATATCACATTTTCCATTAAAAATATGAATTTTAAAAACATTTTTATGAAAAATAAAATTTCATAACAAAATAATAAGAGAATAATGTGTCCTTATATCTGAACTTAAGCTCAGGAGTTCACAATTCTTTTTATGCCATTAGCATTCTTTGAATCAGAAAGTACTTTAAAATTCATGCCAAAGGTATCACTTTTTCTTATGTCATATCACTTGCCTTCTGAAATGAATCTCACTCTGCCCTAAGGTGTGTAGTCATTAGTTTTTATGTAGTGAGAGACCAAAATGGTTTTCTTTAAAGAGATAAATTGAAATGTGAAAAGTAACAAAGTGGTAAAGTATTAGTCTTTTAGATCTTTAAGCAAAATTTTGAATCCAGAAAGCATGGAAAAGAATCCACTTATGCAGACCATAAGACAATAGATTTATGATGTTCTAAAATATAGAATGTCATCTAGGAGAGCAGAACCTATGGACTTACTTTTCCTCTAAAAATGTGCTCATGTTAGTTTAATTGATTAACCTTCATTCATATGTATAATTCATCTTTTAAACATTTTCTTCTGGACATACTTACTTTCAGCCATTTTTGAATTGGCTAAAAAATTTTATTAAAAACTATTGATTTTTAATTTCATAGATGTTTTCCCTTTTGGGGAAAGCATCTTTTGAACATATACAGATACTGGTACTGACATATTATAACTTGGAAGAGATTGCCTCTGGAAGTATTATAATTTGTCTAAAACTCACTATAGACAAACAAAAACAGGATCATGTTAAGATATCCCATTAGGCCCAAGTAATCAGTTATCGTTTCCTAGAGTCAAACTCGCTATAGTAAAAAATATAAAATTAAGCAAATTTTTAAAGATAGAAATGAATACCTTGTCATACTAAAATAAAGTATATATTAGAAGTCAAGAATTCAGAAGCATTTTTTTATTTTTTTATTTATTTTTTTAAATTTTTTTCTTTTTTTAAATAATTTTATTTAAGGAGAAAAAAAACAAAACAAAATAAAACATAATAAAGGGTAGCAACAATACAGTATTCCAAGGAAAAAAAGGAAAAGTACAACAACAATAAAACCTGAGAAATTATTACTTGACTAATTACATACTGACTTCTTGGAAATAGTTGTTCAAATTACAAAGTTAAAACATGTGAAGTAGACATTCAAACAGTGAGACTGTTAACAGTTCTGCTCCACGATCTGATAAAAACAGCAATAGGGTCATCCATCTTACCCACTCAAATATACATGCAATTATATCAATAGGGTAAAATTAAACACAAGAAAACAGAGCAAAGTGGATCACAAGAAAGCAATGTAAGACATAAATTTCAAAGCTAGACAATTGGAGATATTCACTCTCTATCATATTGACTGTTGTTTTCTTCCAAATAGTTGTCCATATTGTCACATACAGGGAATTCACATGAAACAACCTAGTATGGAATCAATCTGAGCAGGATGAGGAGGGCATTACAGGTCTTCAAGACCAGACGTTAGGGAAGCCATGAATGGCTGTCATAGTGTCTCTCATTCTTCTCAAAACAGCTGTCCATACCGTCATGTGTGTTGAACTTAAACAAGGCAAAGCAAGCTAAGATCACTTTGAACAAAAAGTGATAGTTTTGCTGGACTTCACATCATGACATTATGGAATCAGCACTGGGTATTGTAGTGTCTCTTTTTCTTCAAAGTAGTTGTTTATTTCAACATGTGTTATATAGTTGGTTTTCATAAACTGTTTATAAGCTCTACACCTGCATGAGTCTCTACATGTATATCTATCATTTCTGTATTAGCAAGAAAAACAAAATAAAGCAAGATAAAACAATTCCTAGAAAAGCATGAGGCAAAAAAGTCACTTAAAACCGTAATACAAGGTGATCTACAATGGTTACCATGGTGTCTCAGCAGTGTATAACAACATTAATAAAAACAAAGCATTAGAGACATTATAAGACTTCAAAAGCAAGTAATAATCATACCAGAGGGGTATCTTAATGAATCTTGTCATCTCCAGTGTAGTTGCCTATACTTTTTGGGATAGCTGACCATGTCTTCAAGTCTAGTGTAAGTAGACAAACTGGAACAGCATGCAATCCACCCAAGCAGAGTGGTGAGAATAATGTAAATTTTAAATCTTGTTACCCAATTAACAATATCCTCTGCCTCCCTTTTTTAGACAGTTCCTCCCCTTTCACTCCCATGGGGTGCACTGCTTGTTTTGGACGCAGGGCTGTTCAGCTCCCATCTCCGGCGGCTCAAGCCAGTCACTTCGGTGTGGATCACTTGTTCAGGTCGGGCAGGAATTCAGGCGTCTCGAGGAGGGTGCTGTGCTTGCTGATCTTATCTTCACTAATAGTAGCCCCAGGACCTCATATTCGCGTGGTTTTTTTTCACTTTAGTTTCTTCGTGGGTTGTGAGAGTCTATCTCTCTCTGTTTGGGTCTCTCCAGGGTGTTTTATTCTGGCATTTGAGCTGTCTCTCTCAGAGAGGGTCTCTCTCCTGCTACCTACCAGTCTGCCATCTTGTCGCATTCTTTTTGAAACTATGTTCATCTTCTACTTGTCCAACTAGAAAATCTAACAAGAGAAACAGGAAACTATCAATATAAATTGGGTGATTTGACCCTTATCCAGGGACTAAACAGGAGCCAAAGACTTTCTGATGCTATATTTGAAGATTCTGCTTATATAGAACAAGATGTGACATAGGCAAATTTTTACATAATTACTAGAAAAAGTTAGTGAAAATATATGTACTTTATGTGTAGCTTTGATTATCAAGATACTTTGCCAGAGCGAAATATTTTTTTTCCTTTATTTTTTCCTCTTATGCAATTGATTACTCTTGGTAATAATTCCTACATAAAATTATAATAGAAACATTTTTAAAGGGTGAAGCCTTAGAATAAACCCAAAATATTTGTTTTTACTTATCCAGAGTTTCTCCTAATTTCTGTGTGCTTTGCTCTACCCTGAATTAAAAATATAGAAAATATTTGCATCTCTTTAACCTTGAAAGGGCAGAGGTAATGCAAATGTTCTGATTTATTCATTTTGTAATATTATTTTCTTACAGTCTATCATAAATGTTTTATTCTTGTCTTCTTACCAAAAAGTCAAGTCACAATACTCACTCTCCACAGAATTACAATTCTGAGAATTTGGCGCAGGTAGACAAAACCTACGTACCTGTAACTCATTCCTTTTAAGATTCTTAATTTACATTTAAGTTTTTTGCAAAGTTTCATTTCACCTTCCCTTTCCCCTCACTAGTATCCTCTAAAGGCAATATGGGACTATATCTTTATTTCACTTTAAAAGAGAGAAAACTAAGTTTGAAACACTTTTCAAGGACTTAAAGCTAAGTCCTGATGATACTGGAAAGTTGCCACAAACATTTGCTAGAGAGCACTTAGATTCACCACTTTCTACATCATTATTAGTAAATGTACTGCCTTTGCATGTGGAAAAGCAAGGGGATTTGTTGCAAAACACGCAGCCTCATCAGTGAGCCAGGAATACTGCTTTGCCTCTAGAGACACTTGGAATTAATTGCTGCTCTCTTAGCAGATCAACGGGACACATGTGGGAGGGATGGGATGTGTGGCAGAGTCAGCCAGGCAGAGGACTTTCGTGTTGGCAAAAGCATGCCTCCAAGACAGATCTTTTAATTGCCTAAACATTAGGATCAAGCTGTCACCTTGTTGATGAAAGCTGTTATTTGGTGTCTGGATACTTGGCATCCCCACCTCCGGTGGATTTGAAATAAATTAAAGGTTTGAAATTACGAGAAGGAAAACTTAGCTCTTAGCTAAATTCCTTAGATCAAAACCATGAGTTATTGCTTCCTCCTTTGTCTCCTTTGCTTCATTCTTCCCTCCCTCACTTCCTTCCTTCTTTGCTTTCCTTCATTTCGTTTTTTGCTACTAACAAATAATTATGTAAAGTATTTCACTAAGTTCTTATAAACACTTGAAAACAATGTAATTTTTGCCAGTGTTAACAAACTTTAACGCATAAACGATATAAGGTCAATATGTTACTAAGCCTCTATGAAAAATAGAGAAATAAACCCCAGATCCTTCCATTGAAGAGTATGCAAGTTAGTATAAAAGCAAAGAAATATGATACATGACTAAATATATCATATTATCTAATGTGGTTAATGGTAATCTAAAATGTACAGAAAAATTGCCTCTGGAGTTCAAATATGAAAGAGACAAACCTTACTGATAAATGTAAGGTAAGCCAGAGCTCAAAGATTAATCTTGAGGATTATGCTATGTCTTTCCTTTGTTCTTCCTGGTTTGGTTCACAATTCACAGCTATAAAACTATTTGATAGCTCCTTAAATAATATAGTAGTTATGGAATAACCAGGCCATGTGAAAATCATATTTAGATACTAACCCAGTTTCCTTTCTGTCTTGTTCTGCTACTTTAAAATTTTTCTTTTAGGAGTGAAATCATGTAATTTCAAAAAAAAAAAAAAAACACCACTTATTTCAATCCTCAAACCTAGCTTTTTTATACAAAAATATATGAGAGTACATGTGCCAGAATATAACAACATTTAACAGTATGGTTCCTGGGTCAGAATCTTAGAAGAAGGCATAACTGGAAATAACAAAAACAAAATTATTTAGAGGTTTTTTTTATCATTCATAAATGTTTTCTTTCATTCATAAATGAATGTTTTTCTATACATTTTCTATACATTAACATTCATAAATGTTTTTCTATACATTTCTTTACCTATGCATTCATTTAGTTGGTATTCATTGAGCACCAGTCTCTAAGACAGTGGTTTAAGCCAGGAGGAAATATGGCAGCAAGAAAGACATAAAAGGTCTTTGCTCTCATTACACTATTTAGTGTTTTATACTCCAATACTATATTCATTTGAACAAATTGATAACTAACAGAATAAAATAAAGCAGAGTGCTGTTAGGAACAGTCTTAGGTGAGCTGTTCATGTGATGGACACTTGGAGACACCCCAGCAAAGTGATGGCTTGGAGGGGGACCTCCTGAGTAAAAAAAGGCCACCTGTCGTGCTCACTGCTGAGAGCACTAGGAGACTTCAAATTAAAGGTAATAGCGTGTGTCAGATCAGAGAGGAAGGAGTATGTTTGTTTGAGAAACTTTCTCATAATTGTGTTACTGGAGCCTAGTATGGGGAAAAATTAGGCAAAGCCAAGTCAGGCACAGCCTGGAAACACAGGGTAAGAGAACTAAATTTGGATTTTTCTTCTTTTAATGGGAAGCCATCACAATGAGATTGATACTTTGTATCCATAAAATTTTCTTTATTAAGTGATGAAAACTAGTATGGTTATACAAATCAGAGAAGATAAAGGAAGGAGAATATTGATTAGACTTAGATATGAATTTGGGCAGTGAGCAAGTAAGACTTGCAATTGGTAAGATGTGTTGCACCATATAGAAAAAGAAGAATCATAATTCCTAGACTCTTGCTTAAGTGGATATAAGTACAACTTACTAACCATGATAAAGGCTGGGGTACTCTCCAGTTATGGACAAATAAATGAATTTGTTAATTTTATGTATCCATTAGTCACTTAAGTGTCACTTAAGTGACAATTTCAAGTAGGTAATTGAGTGTACATAATCTAGAACCCAGAATCAGTCACTAGAAGCTCTTCTATACCATCAGGAAAGGTTCAAATACTTAAGAGAATCATCGAGCTGGGAAAGAGAAGCAAAAACACCCTGTAGCTTCGCTTTGAGGACTCTCATCTACAAAGCTGTGAAGATTTAATAATATTTGTGGAGATATCTAGTATGTAATAGATGCTTAATATTTTTAGTTTTTCTTGACAGATTCACAACTGTGTGGATAAAAAGAAAAATAAAAGCAAGCAAAATATGTAGTGACTCAGACAGGAATTAGCTTGACTGGCACTAAATAGGTATTAAAGATGAAGTTAAATATTCAGACTCAGTAACATTCACAACTTCAGCAGGTTAATATCATAAGCCTATTTTATGTATCAGTTTAAATGAGTTATTTCCTTCTAGGTAGCAGTCAACAGAATTAAAATTCAAATCCCGTAACTCAAAGTTCATTTCTTTGAGGAACCATATCAAGGATCCATATTACTGAGGATCTTACAACCTATTGAAAGTCCAACCTGAACCAGAAAATTGAAATAGATTATGGTAAAACACAGAACTAATAACTGTGAGTGGAATTAATATTTTACATAAGAAGTCAAGTTTTAAGGTCAGACACACATAGATGTGATAGTAAGTTCATTTAATGGCTATGTGAAATTCAGTAAATTGCGTATTTTTTCAGAAGTTGTTCTTTTATTTTTATATATAAAATAATATATACTTCCCAATGTTGTCTGAATAAGTGACAAAACTGTGAGCACCTGGCAAGCAGCAGGTATATACATGTATTAGTTCATTTCCCTTACACTGCAATCAACAGTATTAATACTAATTAAATCCTCTAGTTTTATGTGTGGAGGGAATAGGGGATATTATGTTTAATATAATAGTTTACTGAATGGGTTGGGGACAGTTAATTTGCAGAAAGTGAAACATTGAAATATCAGGTAAAGTATTGCATCCTAGTCTATTTAATAACAGTTAAAAAGAGAGATCTGATGTCTTTTTCTTTTTGAATTGAATTGAGAGACACATTTAGTGTCAAATTCCATAAAGAGTTTTAACTTTCAATCAAATTAGCTTCTATCATTCATTTTTAATATTCATTAACCTAAAATGTCCAGTAAAGGAGCATAATTTACACTACATATTTATTATTCAAATAATTAAATTATTTGTGACTATTAAAATTGCACATAAAATTATGATTATTTAATTAACTCAATATTAAGCAAAATTAATAATTAATCTTAGTATAAAACATTGAAACATTAAATATACTTGAATAAATGCATATATTTTGTACTATATAAAGATAATTAAAAATATATTGTGTACTTTTGATGAGTGCATTAATAAGTGAAACTATAAAAGGATACAGCTAAGTTAGTGTTTTAGTATGCCAATGTGTTTGTTCATTGTAGAATTAGCTCTGTTTTATGTAGTTTTTTTCATTTATCTGCTAATAATTATTAGTTAATATTGAAGTATCATTACAAGATTTTTTTAAATCTGTGTTTTTTTGTAATTCAATCTTTATTAGTGCATGTTCATAATAGTAATATTTGCTGGGGTATTAGCATACGCATGTATCAATTATTAGTAAGTTTAAATTTCTTTCCTTCTCCTCCTTTGGTCCCCCATCTGGCTGAGTTAAATGATTATATTTTACACAGTGGATCTCACTGTGTTAGAGGTTAATGTTTAGTAGGCTAGAAACAGAGTAATTGAATATGTAGTGAGCAATTCTGGTAAAGAATATTCAACATGTTAATGAAGCCGATTCCTACTGAGGAAGCCAGCACTGTTTTCAGAAGTGAAAATGTTGCCTATCCTCTCTGAGGAGCAGTGACTGAGTGAAAAGGACAAAACTTGTAATACAAATGTGGCTTGTCAGTTACAATTGTTGTGCATGAGGTACACTTTCCAAATGATTTGCAAAGGTAGCAAATTAAACATGGCTTATCTTTAAACAACAGCTATAAATTCAATTTTGATATTACAGAGCAAGAAAATATACTGTATTTCAATTTTTATGTGTTATTTCTCATGTTCTATAAAAATACATGTTTTATCACAACTCTGAGAATTACAAATATATTTTATATATTTTTCTTCCTTTTGAAATTCTAGAATATAACATACATTGGTAGGTCTGCATAGGGGCAGTTCTGTAAATTATGAATTAGAAATGGGGGAACTGCCACCTTTTCTATTTTATCTCTATCTACTTTTGAACAGAAGAGAAGCAGAAGAACAAATGTCTAATCTTGCCTCTCATATTAGTAAGGACTGGAAGCAAGAAAGTAAAAAACAAAATTTATGTAGATGACCTAGCAACTACAAAAAAAGACTTGTATTTGACACTTTTTTAAATGCTGGTATATAATCAAACATTTCAATGAAGATCGATAAGCACATTAGAAACTCCAGCCATTGGCTTCTATTTTATAAGTGAAACAGTATATAGTTGAGAATTATGAACATGCATATGCACACATATAGATAAAATTTATATCACTAAGAAAAATGATACAAGTTAGTGGAGATGATTTCTTCTATCTTGTATTTTTTAAATTATCCTGAAAGTATATTAGTAAACACTAATGAATTAGCAGAGTTAAGAAGTAGAGGACATTTGAAAGAGTATTTCCTCCCAAGGAGCATAACACTAGTTCCAGGGGAACTGTCCCTCACTTTTCTACTGTAATTTGTACTTTGGTATAATAATAGCCTTCTGTGTGTCTCAGTACTTTCCCTGAAGGACACAGGAAGCAATCTATGTGTTTACCACTGGGCACGATGAACAGGAAGGTTTGTGCACACATGCAAAAGTGACAAGATGGGACTTATACCCACCATATGCTTCAGCTAACTGGTTTTGTTTATGTATACCTGGACATCACAAAAGGTGCAATACACTCACACACCTCCAGGTTTTGTTTAAAGAAATAAAAAATTTTTCTTTTGATTTTTTTCTGGGAGATAAAGCCCAGTTCAGCACAATGGCACAGGTAAAACCAGATTTGCAAGTTTTGGAGGAGGTCAAAGTAATACTTATGCATGGATGAGGAAGATGATCCATCATGGTAAAACATATGCTTATATAACAGAAGAGTGGTGTGGGTGAATAAAGAGGAGGAAGAGGAGGAGGAGGAGGAGGAGGAGGAAGAAGAAGAAGAAGAAGAAGAAGAAGAAGAAGAAGAAGAAGAAGAAGAAGAAGAAGAAGAAGAAGAGGAAGAGGAAGAGGAAGAGGAAGAGGAAGAGGAAGAGGAAGGAGAAGAGAAGGAGAAGGAGAAGGAGAAGAAGAAGAAGAAGAAGAAGAAGAAGAAGAAGAAAAAGAAGAAGAAGAAATAATAATAATGATAACTTTGACACTGGACAGGTGAACCAAATTTCCTTGGACAGTGAAATAGAGCAAGATTCGATTGATACAGGGATACAGGGAATGTAGACCTCCTGGATTCAGATGATGAAGAAAACAGCAATGCCAGTACATATTTGACTAGGTGAAATGTTGTAACAGATGAAATGCTACAGGATGCTCTGAAAAGCACAAAGGCTGAAGTGCAAATAAAATATTATGTATGCAACAATAGCCATATTCAAAAACATATTTATTATGACACTTCACTAGTTGGAATGAAAGCACAAATAAGTGTGCTGTACTTAGCATAGATTTCACATGGTAATCAGAGAAATGTAAAAGACTTAAGAAAAGTGAAGGGTCAAATATGCCATAAGCATTTATACCCTTATAGATTCAAAGATTTCTTATGCTTTCAATTTAGACATTTATCCTAGAGCTCAACCATCAGGTCCTTATTCATATAGTAACAAATCAAATGATACTATGAACAGACATGTTCCCATCTTTCAAACTATTTGTAATGTAATATTGGACAACTGGTTTACCAGCTTCCAATTGATGCTACATTTGCTAGTTTATTACAAGTTAACCAGCACAGGAAATATATACATGAACAAAGAAAAAATCCCAAATGAAATGTTGCAATTTCAAAACACGGGAGAGTATAGTACAATCTTTGGATTTCAAACAGCTATGCTGTCGGCATGTTATATGGCAAAGGAAAACAGACTGGTACTGCTGATGTCAATATTGCACCATGCTAGAAATACTGATAGGAAAAACTTGACAGGGCAGAAGATTGAAACTTTTTACCACAAAATTGAAGATGGAGTAGATTTTTGTTGATGAGTTGTGCAGCAAATATATGTTGCTTGAAATACAAAGCAGTGTCCAATGATTGTATTTTACTTGATCTTAAACATGTGTGGCATAGTTTGATAGTTTACAAAGAAAATAACAAGTACAAAACACAGTGGAGAAATTTTCTTAGAGAATAGGAACTGGAGCTCTTAAGACATCATTGTAGCAAAGGAAAAACAAATGTTTCTGCACAGGGAACTATGCAAAAGCTTTGTGGAGCACATTGGTTAGTGGACAGATGAACAGGCAAGTACAACATCACAAAGACCTACTAAGACAATCGGTCAACTGCACCCTAAAAGAAAGTACAGGAATACAAAACATACATGCCATCATTGTAAGCTATATGGTGCATGAAACATGCAATTGTCATATGGGAAGACTACCTTGGGTGTGACAGTTGAAGCACAACATTTCTGTGGTAGCCTCTGTTGTGCTTACACTGTAGTTCACATAAGCTTTTATTTCTGATTTTATCTTCTAAGTTTCATAAGTAAGTAAGCAACTGATGCGGAAATGTTGGTATCTATTCTAAGCACTCATTACATATTCAGTATTTTATTTTGTTTTATTTTATTTTATTTCTCTGCCAAGTGCATGTTGTACAACATAGTAGGAAGCTCCTAATAAAATATCAAGAGAAGAGAGTTGAAAATTACCACATAGGAAAGAAAAGCTAAGCACACATGCTGTTGGTGTCAGATGCATACATGGAACATGCAGTTGTCATGTGTGAAGACTGCCTTGGATTTGACAGTTAAGGCAAAGCTTATTTTTGTGGTAGAGTTCTATTGGTATTTTCATTGCATTTCATTAGGAATTTATTTCAGATGTTATCTTCTAGATTTTATAAGCAAGTCCACAGATGTGTGAAAATGTTGGTTTCTCTTCTTAACACTCAATATGTATCAGGGATTTAATAATTTATTTTATTGACATTTTACGTTTCTGTTAACTACCTACTGTATAATGTAATAAGGTCCTTCTCACAAAACAGCAACATCACTGAAATGTCAAGTATACCCTACAAAAATGCCAAGAAAGCAAAAGACATGTGCTGTCAGTGTAAGCAATACACATGTATGAAATGTGTTGTTTTCACGAGTGGAGACTGCCTTAGATGTGATGATTGAAATAAAGACTTTGTAGAGTGCTAATAGTATCTTCATTATAGTTCTTACAGGAATTTATCTTAGAACTCCTTTAGATTTTGTACACCAAAAGCAGACTATGGTAAAAATGTTTATGCATATTTACAAATATTCAATAAATTTTAAAAACTCAACACTTTATTTTTGTGATTTTTTCCTATTAAGTACTCATTGTTTAATATACTACAACTTACAAAATTAAAATTAATAATTCATCAATAGAAATATTCTAAAGAGTAAACATGAATCTGACAGACCTGTATTTATGCACCTTGAAGACAAAATTAGTCTTATGCCCCATAAAAGTTCGATTAACTTTACATCCTCTCAGGTAAATGATCTGGTTCTATTAGATGGGTCAGTTAATATTTTGAAGGCAAACATGGTTAGAGATGTCTATAGTGAGGAAATACAAAAATAAAAATATTGGTTTATTTTATAGAAATTTTTATCTATCCTGTTTGATATGAATTTGAAAGAAGTCAAAAAGTTATTTTCTTCTTGAAACAAATAAAAATCAAGCACAAATCTATAACACTACAGATTTCTGTTATTTTTGGTTGCTTGGCCATTTACGGAAAACTTCAAAAACAATCAGTTTTCTTTGTGGTAACTGTAAGAAAACAGCTTTTGACAATAAAATTCACTTGGCAAATTACTTACAACAGGTGTGTTGTATTATCGTTCCACTTTAATTATTTAGCCATTTGTGGATGGTAGACCATTTCTG
This sequence comes from Dolichotis patagonum, assembly GCA_004027295.1. Classification (NCBI taxonomy): domain Eukaryota; kingdom Metazoa; phylum Chordata; class Mammalia; order Rodentia; family Caviidae; genus Dolichotis; species Dolichotis patagonum. The sequence goes on from PVJX010000783.1 coordinate 170,541, forward strand.
TAGAGAAAATTAACAGTTACTTCATACCTGCATGGGAATATTCTTCTGCCAATTGCATACTTATTTTTGAGTTAACACATTAAAAATGTCTTTTGTAAGGAAAAACTCAATTATGGATATTACCAACACATTTACTGTCAAACTAAACATGAGGCAAATATATAATAATACTATGTGAAAATGTTGATGATAACACATTTTTAGCAAATAAAATGCTTTGAAAATTTTCATTTTAGTCAAATTAGTTACCAAATGATTTATATTATGTATGTGTCTCTGCCCAGATTTAATTATTTTGAATAAGTCGTTATAAAATTTGTCTTTTCTGTGCATCTCATTTGGCTACATTTTTGCATATATCATATTAATAAACTAATTTTTATTCAGATTTCTAATTTGTCTAGGAAGTTACTCAGATACTGAAAGAATTGTTTGTTTGCATTCTTACCTCCTCTACTACAGGTGGTGAGAATTCTCCAAAGTGTAATTGTCTTTAGTTTAGGAACATTCTTACTAAACATATCAGAATATTCATGTAAAATGTGCAAAAAGAAGAGAAAAATTCCATGCTTACTCCTCCTTCTCCAGGAGAGAGAACTTTTATAGACCTGTAGCAGAATTCACTAGTATACACTTTACATCCAAACAAGCAATATTTACAAAAGAGAAATGAGCTATAGAGTAAACACCTATAAGAAATTATCAGGAATTTCTGAGTTTAAGAAAATCTCATATGTTGGGATAAATGTAGAGTTAGAGTAAATGCAAACAGTAATGCAGGTAAAAGAATATGTATGTAGTAATATGTCTTAACTCACCTCTTATCTTGGTTGCAGGCTATAGTGTAAAATAGGTTCTTTGTTACTATATAGAGACTACAACACATTTTCAAATGAATTTCAGTTTACTCTTTATTCTTAACAGCAAGGAGAATATCTACTGCTTGCTTACAAATAAACCTTTGTTTTTTTAAATTTTCTTTTACCGAGGTTTGAAACCATGACTTCCTACTTGCCAGGCAGGTGCTTATGCAGCTGAGCTAAATCCCCGGCCACAAATAAACCTTGTTGATCAATAATTAGTGCACTTTCTCAGACCTCTTCATTTTCTTTATAATTATTACATTTAATACCAACTTCTCCACATTCAATCTTAGTCTTTCATGTACCATGCTTTGGTAACAACAACCACCACAAGAAATGTAATTTGAAACTTTTAATTTGTACAGTGCTTTAGCATTTACAAATGCATTTCAACCTATATTCGTTTGTGATACCAAAAAAACTTTTGTAAAGTTAAATAATTAATATCTCCTTTGATATGTGAAGAAACAGAACTATGGATATTTTCCCAGATGACCAAGCCAGCATTCAATCCACATCTTTTTAAACCCAGAACTCTTCTGCCGCATGATAGTACTTTACTGATGTGTGAATATGACTTGATGTCACAGACTTTTTTAAAGTTGTTGACCTACCAGTGAGTGGTCCTTCAGAACTCTGTGTTTCCTCTATTCCCATCTACAGTTATAGTTTTTCATATGGTGTTTTCACTATTTTCAGGGATACTGGAGAAACTTGAGGACATAAGAGCTGGACAAATTCTGAAGTACTAGCATCTTTCCTTAAGGGCACAGGGCCCACTGAGCTGAACCACTTTGGAATAGTAGTACACATCCTCAGGTTAAACTACTCTGAGATCCTTATCTTTACTTCAGTCAAAATTCTCTTTTTAAATATGCAATTATGCTGCACTTTTACTGGGAGATTCAGTCACTCTTGCTCTCCCCCCACAAAACACATGTCAAAATACTTAATCAAGTAAGCTTCCCTCCCTCATACAAATTTTCTTTTTTCTCAGATTCAGGGCTCAGTTTCCCTTTACCTTACCCCATGGTGGTGTGACCCTGTTTGTTTTCCTTGGCTTTCTGTAAATCTTCAATCCATGATCTTCTGCAGGCAAACTTCTTTTCTGAAAATGAAATCTCTATAACCATATAAGGATTGGTATGAATGCAGCCCTCACCTTAACAGAGATCCATGTTGCATGACTCTCCACTCTAAAAACCTGTCTTTTCCCTTACCATTACATTTCTTGACTTGTTTTTGTTTTCCATTTTCAGTATCCTTCCCTTTGTGATTATGTCAGAGTTGATTCGCGCTTGTGCCCAGTGGCAGCTGTCTGATGATTGTGGCACTTGTTGCCTGGACTGTTTTGCTATACATTGACATGAAATACGCCAAGAATGGGCATTTTTGTTTTTAACTCATGTTTTCTCTTCCTTCAAAACACATCACATCCTGGATCACTCTTTTGTCATAAAGTTACATTTGGAACAAGCTACAGATCATCGTCACTTAGCTAAACCACCAGCAAGAACTTCCTATCTGTCCAAATAGAACAGGTCTTATTCAAAATTGAACTGTCTGCTTTAGCACACAAATTGAACCCTGTCCTACAACTTCAGTTAATAACAGTATTATTCTTCTGGAATTGTAAATACAAAAAAGGCTTGTTTTGATGTTTTCCTCTTCCTGTGCTTTTCAGTTACAAAGCCTTACCATTACATCTAAAACCTTCCTAAACTGCAGCTAAAGAAATGCCCTCGCTGTGGACTGATGGTTTCAGTACCTCCAGATCTCTAAGCCAGCACGCTGCTGGGAGAAGCACTACTTGAGTACAATAACAATAGAAATAGAAGGAAGCTATGTGTTATACAACACGAAAAAAAGGAACTATTTTCTCAGATGCAAGCATTCTTCTGCATGTCACTGCACTGTCCGGGCTCTCATCACATCACGCCCAGATTGTTTTAGTGTTTTTCATTGAGAAAGAAAAATAAAACAGCGCATAATAAAGACCATTGCAACGATGTGAGATTATTAATATATACTTTTTTACTTGAATATCATACTGTAAGATGTTATAGTATTACTATTGCCCAAATTTCACAGAAAAAAAGTGGAGATTTAGCATTGTTAAGTGAATTTCTCATGACAGTTTAAACTACAGTCCTCAGATTTAAACTTTTGTTATGTTGGCTGCTACTTTGTATATCTAAATCTAGCAGATGAATTTCATAGTAAAAATATTTTCATTGTGGACTAGAAATGACAGCACAGTATTTATCATATAAAATTGAAACAACTATTAGGCCTCCCAAGCACAAACACTCTTTCAACTATAGCTTTACCTCTTCCTTCTCACACATACTCCTAATTCTTCTAGACTAGTTTCACCTTCCTGCATAATCAGGACAAGGTTTCCCAACTCTGGGAATTCATTTATAAAGTTTTTCTTCCAGACAATTTCTATGTTCTTTCCTTCATATGTTAATTCTTTTCATCATTTAAAATGTTATTTTTTTCACTTTCTGTGTGAAGCCATGTATATATCAACATGTTTATCTAAACATATGGTTTCTCTGAATGAGACCATGTGTAACTGCGTGTGTGTGTGTGTGTGTGTGTGTGTGTAAACATGCTCTAAAATGGAGAAATCAGAACAGATGTGGTGGCACACACCTATAATCCCTTGGGGAAGGATAGGGAAGTTGAGACAGGAGAATCACTGTGAGTTCAAGGTTAGGATGACTACATAGTGAGTTTAAGTCTAGCCTGAACTAAAAGATCCTGTTTCACAAAACCTGAAAAAATAAACAGAGTAGCCAGTCACATGTTCCTATTTTATCCCTGATTTTCATGGGTAGTACTGCAAAGTGATAGAGCCAAACATTGAATGCAATACATTATATGCCATTTTTATGGAAAAACATAATCCTATACAGTGAGAATTATATCAAAAAGTTTATTATTGAGAACAGAATATTCTCCGATATGACGTTTTTTATTGAAGTCTTAGTTTTTATAATTTTTCATGTTTTACATCTTATCTGTCCAGCTATCTTGTTAACTGTTAAAAGAGACTAGCATATGTATCCTTGATTCTCCATAAATCTCAGGTCATGGTTAAACTGATAATATTTTTCAGGCTGAAAACAAAGCAGAAAGATCTAAGAAGCAGAATACAGATTCCAAAGGATAAATGTCACCACATCCTACACTAATATTTTGTGACTTATTGAAAGCCTGTTCTAGAAAGAGGTCACATGCTCAGAAGGTATTGAAAAATTAGGTGTTGAAAATATTTGCATTTCAAAGAATTATAAACATATCTGCTTCTCAAATATATTTTAACTAAGTTCTCACATGCCTATATGTTTTTTTTCAATTAAAGAATTTTATATAAATCTTTTTAATAGTTTTGCATTGTTTCTTTGTGCTTCTTCCAGCCAAAGACCAGTGGGCAAATTCTTATAGTGGAATAAATAGATTTTACTTACTTTAATTTAAAAGAAGGGAGAAAATCTACATGGAGAAAAAGTTTTAGTAAAAACCTGTTTGAAAGCACACGTAAAATCTGAGTTAATGTTAAACTACTTTGCAGAAAATTAAAAACATCAAGACTTTGTTCCAAGTTCCACACTGTCAGCAAGTGGAAATGCTATGATCAATTTAAGTGGGAATACTATGACTGTTTCTTAATATTACCAGTAAGGCAAGCAGAATATATTTAGGCTACAGATGCAATTGGCAAAGATGCAACAGGCACTCATAGTAGTTAAGACTGGGAAGTCTGGTCAGTTTTGCAGCTTAGACAATAATTCTAATATCTGTGTTGAAGCATGATATGGAATGGTCTTGTTTTGGTTTTAATACTAGTCATTGCTACAGAATAGGTTTATCTAATGTTGATATTGTGAAATTGTGTTCCACAATCTTAGAATTTTTATTTATTCAAGGGTGCAGAGACAATAAAAAAGGATAATAGGAATCTGGGTCTTATGAATACCAGCTCAGGACTCTGGTCCTTGCTCCATGCTCCCATCTGTATCACAACAACGAGAAAGACAAGCAGCATCTAGTATGCAGGAGCCAGCCTGGCCCTCACAGCAGCTTCCTTCATTTACCTGAAATAGAGCTTTAAACTTTTAGGAGGCGGAAACCAACAGAACTTCTAGGAGAAATAGAGAAACTCACAAGAATAGGTAAAGTTAAAAAACCTTTTTCTCTCAACTGATAGAACAAGTAGACAGAAAATCAGTGTGTTTAAGGGATTTGAACAGCTTTTTCCTAAATGACATTTACAAAACACTTTACTAGACAACAGTGGAACACACATTTTGTAGAAAGCAGAGCTTGGCAAAATTTTTACCTGGAAAAGGGCAGAATGAAATATTTTAGGTTTTGCAAGCTAGTATCCCATCTATCACAATGACTTTACTCTGCCTTAGTAACACAGAAGCAGCCAAGGAAAATAAATGAATAAATGAATGGCAGTCTGTGTACTAATAAAACTTTAATTAAAATACACAGTGTAAGCTAGACACAGCTCGTGAGGCATAGTTTGTTGACATATAACATTTAACAAATTATTTTATATTTAGACTCAAATCTAAAGAAATTTGAAAGTATAAGGTCATAAAAACATGTTACCTACTACTGTGGAATTTAACTAGAAATCAGTAATGAAAGAAAAATGATGAAATGTACAAATACTTGGAAATTAAGCCATAGATTTGTAAATAATCCACTAATCAAGGAAGCAATCAGAAGATAAATTAAACTATATGTGCAACCAAATCAAAATTTTGAGGCAGAAAGTAGAGTAATGCTTAGATGTAAATACACAGTGAAAAATTCTTGTGTTAAAAATAAAGACAAATCCCAAGCAATTGTCTCAGTCAAAATCTCCTTAAACAGCAAGAAAGTATAATTTTAGGCTTCAAGGACATGTGTTATTTGTCAGAATTACTCAACCCTAGTAGTATATTGACAAAGCAATAATACAGACTGTATCTAAACAATTAACTGCATTCTAATAAATATTTATTTAAGAAAGCAGCCACTTAACCTATAGATTGCAGTTTGCAAACCTTTGGGTTTCAATCTTAAAACAAAACAAAAAGCAAAATGAGGAACAGATAGCAAAATATAGTGGTAAAATATCAATGGATGATTAAAAACAATAAAAAATGATGAAAACAAAAGGGCTTTTCTGAAAAGATAAATAAAACTGATACATTACCAGCTATAGGGTTTCAAGAACAAACCATAGAACAAATAAATTACTATATTAGTAGTGAAAAGGGGACATGAAAAATGGTCCCACAGATATTAAAATGTTATACAGAGCTCATGCTAAAAAAATTGATAATTAAATAAAACAAATTACCTCAAAATTTTAGTTATAGATGCCATGATCTAAAAATCTTAAAACTAACTGCAACAAATTCTACTAAATCCAATAATTGTGTGCCAAATTCATAAGAATTTGTTTATGTATGAAACTCAACTGCATATCTAAATATTACTATTAGGCAATCAGAAAATGTTTTACATAAGCATAAAAAATAAATTTATAATTTATAAATAAATCTAACAAAATTTCCAAGCTCTATGCAGTGAAAACTACAAAATCTTGAGAAAAATTAATGAATAATCCCCAAATAGAACAATTATACACTGTGCTTATGGATCAGAAGTCATCAGTTATCAATATTATTAATATAGTATGGTAATACTAAACATCAATATTATTAAAATACGTTTTTATTTCCAATATTTAATATATTCTGCATGTTAAGTCCGTTTTCAAGAAAAATCTTAGTATTTTTTTTTAATTTCAGAGATAAAAACTAAGCTTTACATTTTCATAGAAATGTAAAAAGTCTAAGATCAAAAAACTCTGAACAAAAGGAGAAATTTAGGAAGACTTACACCCCTTAACTTCAAGACTTACCAAAAAGTTGCAATAAGGATTGAAGTGTGACTTTGAAGTAAATATTGACATGTAGATTTATAAAAGTAACCAAATCCAGAAATGGGTTCACACCTCAAAGATCAATAGAATGAAAGTGAAGCTTTTATGGGTTAATGAAGAAATCATAACCTATATGAGACATCTGACACAATATTTTTTATATGACTGGGGAGTCTTTTTGTGCTGTTATTCTAATAATTAGTACCACAGAATTGATGGTTTGTGCTGTTGAGTCAAGGTGTCCATGTGTGAATCCTGGGTCCACTGACCACTGCTTATATAACTTAGCCACAGTTTTCTCATCTGGTAAATGGAAGAAGTAGTAGAGGTAAATACTGCATGCAGTTATGATTAAGATAAAATGAATTAACACTCATATATGAAGTACTTAAACACATAGAACCTGAACCACAGTAAGAAGTCAAATTTTAGCTGTCCTTATGACTTGTTTAATGGAAACAGGAGCCTAGTAACCAGCAGTTAATATCCTGACTGAAGGAACAGACAATGTATTGATAATGGTTTAGGAAAAACACATACATACAAAATAAGAAATCCAATTACTTTAAGACTGCATACCATGTTGGTTGATTGAATTATTATTATTATTATTATTATTATTGGTACTGGTGATCAAACTCATGATCTTGCACTTACCAGGCAAACACTTGAAGAATTAACCATTTTTAACAAGGAAATCTTTGTGAGCTTTGACACAACAGTAATAATATTTTCAAAAAAATAAAAAATGAAAACAAAATATAGAATGTCTTTCAGATTATTTTTATCCTTTCTTCCACACATAGATCGACCTGAATAAACTAATTAAAGGTTATCTCAATTTTTCTTAAACTAAGCTTTTTAAAATTCATATGTAACCCAGAGTAATTGAAACAGAATATTTACATAAATGAAATTGTGCCTCACAACGTTATAAGCTACCAACTAATTAGTGCTAGAGGCAAGACTACTGCTCTTGATCAGAAAAGCTGGACATTATTTATGCCTGTTTAAGAATTACATTGTGGGAAAGAAATGAAGTAGATATACAGTAATATATAGCCTATCTCTTATAACTAATGTAGAAATGGATCAAAATTGTTTTTATTAAATAATCTGCTTTATTTTCAATTAAGACAAAGCTAGTAGCTTTAATGTATGGTCAAAGAGGATATCAACAGTATGAAATCATAAGACACAAAAATATGCCCTGGATAAGTTGACAAATGTGTGCATTATTTTTCTTCTACATTTTGGATATGGTATTATTTTAATAAACATTCATCCTATCTATGTTTTTCTTTTTGCTAATCATGATTACTTTCCTGTTCTCCTTTTAGCAATATATTTTTTAAAATATTTAAACCTTTTCTTCTATTTATATAATATTGGTATATATTACCAAGGATTTGAAAAAGACAAAATTGTCACTTTGAACCAGAACTTCCAGGCAAGTGAGTTATCCTACTATTATCTTTTTGTCCATAACAAAGATCTTGGAATGAATGATAATGGCACAAAACTATTCTCATTCCTCAATCACAGATCATTTATTCACTTATTTTAAAAAGTTATTGGTTGCTAACAACTTTTCTATGTCTAAGGAACAAAGGATCTAACAATGCAATCAGAAATTTCTGCCTTTATATAACATTGTTATAATTGGGCAGATTTATTATTTTCTTAAATAAAAAGTACAGTAAATACTGTAGTGTGTTACATATCAATGAGTTCAGGAGAAAAAAATGAATAATAGGATATAAATTTTTCAGAAACTATCATGCTATTACCTTAAATTTCATTGAATATTAGCATTCCTATGTAAAAATAAGGCCAGTATATTGATAACTTTTGAAACTTGAGTAAGAATATTCAGAAACGTAAAACATAAATTTAAACTGATATTATTTTACTATCATAATGAATACTTTGTAATTTATTTCAGGTTAGGTATAATTACTTTCATATTCATGAGACATCTCTATCCTTTATAATCTGATTCCAAAAGAAAGTTAAGCTTAGATATTGCCTAATATTTACTATTAGCCAAGCCTCATCTGTACAGAAAAATCTCCATTTCGAAGCTCATTAACTGTCCACTAATAGTGTTCAGTGTCCCTTGGAAAGTCACAATAAAAAGTAATGAGTCCAACCCCTCTAGATTCCACATGCCTGCTGGTATAAGTCATAATATTTTAACTACAGTTAATATGACGTTATTTGTTCCTAATTTTTATGAATAATATAATGTGCTAATATCATAAAGAAGTATCTTTACTCTGACACAACCATATTTTGAAATTCTTTCAAAGAACTTTATATGAGTTTATAAAAAGTCTATGTTGTGTCTTGCTCTAGGCTACCACCCCATAGATATCCAGTACTGTGAAATGTTTCAAGAAAATTACTTCTCTTTTTTTTGTTTTTATAAGAAGATTTGACAGTCTTTAATTAGCAACTTGGAAAATCTGTGAAATATTTAACTTTTTGTATGACTACAAGCTTCACTGAGTTCCTTCTGTTGTTAAACAAGTCTCTTTACGACGCCTTAAGTGCTGTTTTAAGAAAATATTGCCATAAAAGAACAAAAGCTGAATTCCAAATTGAAAACTACAATTAAAAATATAGAAAGATTATTTGCAAAGGAAGTTCTGCAGACTCAGGAGGGAAACGTGCAGTGGAAAAAATTATAAAGTAGTAGCTAGCTGTGAAGCTCCTAAAATGAACAAAAGTTCCAAGGAGATTTTGTCTTTAAAATGTGCATATGGCAGCAGAGATCATATGTCCAGAGTTCTGGACAGAAGACAGACATTTCAGAGATGTCACTGCAGAGGGATGACATTAAAATGATTTTGACTTACTTCCTTTAGTTTTTATGAGCATCAAATGGCTGTAGACCATAAGTTTTTGTTTAATTCACTTGAGATTATGATGCTGCATAACCTCCATCCACACTGGAGAGATATATACATCTCTCCACCATCTTTGCTCTTATAAATCCCTTGGAGAAGGAAAGGATGGCAGAGTAAGTAGACTAAGTCTAATCAGAAATCACTACTTATCTAGAATTCACTAGTTTTCTGCCATCACTTGTTTTCTGCCATCATTTGAAATATTAACACAAAAGATACTTGATATTGAATTGCAAAAAAAAATTACTTACATAACTGATCTCATGGTCAGAAAATCTAAGCCTATACATGGTTTTTATAATGCAGGGTCATGCTGGCATCTCAATCTCATCAGTTCTTGAGTGAACATAGGATTCTGGGTCATTCAGGGCTCTCCTCAAAGGCCAACTTCTCAGACAGTGTCTTCATCTCTCTATGAAGAAATCTTTACAGTCACCATCTATCATGCTTTGTTTTTTATTTCTTCATAGTTTTTACTTTCATGTGATACTGTAGATTTATTTGCTCCTGTGCTGTTAGTTGCCTCTATAGAAATAAACTCTCAGAGACCATGGATTTTGTGGTGTACACTGTGAAATTTCTAGAGCTCAGAAAAAAATTCTGGGACAGAAAAGGAGTGCAACAAGTAAGCGTACAGTGAATATATATATATATATATTGCATTTACATAATGTATATTTAGATTTTTATATTGAATATATAGAGAATATATATTTATGCATGAGATCTAAATATACAGTATGTATTTTGATAGTGTAATTTTGAAAGTGTAGTATGTTAGGTTATGATTTTCCTCTACTCTTTTTTCCCCCTAAAGATTATTACCATAATTGTTATATGTCTCAATAATCTTAAGGTAAAAAACTTGTAGCATCTTGCAGGAAAGATGGGGTCATGTTTTTAGTTCTAAAGTGATTAAAAATTATGAGGTCACCTTAGAAGTATTATTTTCCCTTTATATAATTTTATCTTATCTTGATTTTGCATACGATACTCCCCATTTGAAGATGCTAATTGATGAATATATCCTATTTTGTTTTCAGAGGACAAGAGAATGGGAAAACTTCAAAGTTTTAAAGTTTCATTTAATATTGGATTGTTTTATCCTCATAGAAAGATGTCTGTGTTAATATAATTATACTTTTTGGATGATAGCATGTCATCATAACCTGTCCACACAAAGTTTTCTATTTATCTATCCATGTACTTCCTGAGTTTGTGTGTCAGTATGCTTCTTTCTACCTCTATTCTGTAATGCCAGTCCACAAACTTTAGAAACTGTTAGTGTATAGTGTTTCATTTTATACATTCCTAAAGCATGTGCATTGATATATTAAATAGATGCTTTCTGATAAATTTACATATTTTGCTACACATATAAACTTCTTAGTTATATTCAGCTATATATTATTCAGAGTAGACATGGTATGTGTGAATATCTTCTATTTCCAAACACTAATACTACTCTGCTTTTGTTGCAGCTACCACATCTTGTTTATCTACTTTTCATAGAAATTAATTTATAACTATATATCAAATCACAAACAGAAAACATTTCACCTATAATTTAGTATGTTTCTATGAAACATTGCATCATTTTAAGAAATCTAAAATACTGTTTTCTTGGCTAGTTTTGTCTTTGGTTGAATTTAGTTTAGGAAACCTTTCAACCAACACCTGATTTTCTAAGTTAAATAGCAAGAATGGGTAATTATTCTTCACACTGACCAGAAAAATTCATGCACTCATGTGTCCACAGGTGCATGCATTCCAATGTCTTTTCTAAAGGACAAAAGGACCTGGTGAGGCCTTCCCCTGCTGTGAAGGACAAAAACTCAAGACAGTGACTCTGACATAAAGTGCATTGCTTTGCTAATCTCTCAAATGTCACTTTGTGAACAGCCTGCTGGGCTCAGCTTAGAGCTACGGTGACAAGACTGCTAATAAAAAGAATAAAGGTTAATGAAGGCATTGGGTTATTTATTATCTTGAATAAAATAGGGTAGGTTTTATCTGGATGGTTTGTTCAAGGAATAAGGTCCTGCCTTGGTTCTTAACATTGTTTTATTCTTTTCTACAGGCTTTGAATTTTAATGGTTTTGCTGAGATACCATCTTTCTGTTTTATTAGATATGCAATTGTATTACAGAAATGAATGGAGATATCATAGATATTAAAATATGATGCCTGACACAAATGAAAATAAAATAATAAATCCTTCAGAAAATTCAGTTTGCAATTCAGCAAGATAGGATCTTATATAGTTACCACATCTTTTGTTGCTCAAAAATAACTTATTTTTAAAAAATTGTCCAAACATTTCATTTTGAAATAATAACATGCAGGGAAACTGTAGTATGTTTTAAAATTTTTATTCATACATGTTTGAAAGTAGATAATGATATTTATTGTGGGGAACTAGTGCATGTGCACAATATATTTTAATTTTCTTTTCATCACTTACCCATTCCATCCTTCCCTGCTCCATCAACTTCTTGATCCCCTTCCATTTGTAAAAGCTCTATTTCCATTCTGGTTTTTTAAATTTCTTTCCTTAAATGCCTCTTCTCTGGTTTCCCACTTTACCCTCCCTCCACTTCTTGTTCTCCTCCTCATTTAAAAAAGGTCGCCCAAATTCTTATTATGTATCTGCATCTTAATTCAATTGTGCACTTCAAATCTTGTTTTAGGCACTGCAGTTCTTTTAATGGGACATAAGATTAATTTTGTCATCAAGGCACATGAACGTGGCAGACCCGTATTTATTCTTTAGAATATTTCTATTGTTGAAGTATTGATTTTGTGAGTTTCATTACATTAAACAATAAGTACTTAACAGGAAAAAACCCACGAAAATAAAATATTGTTTTTATATTTATTTTTTATATAAAAAGTATCAACATTTTCAACATCCTGTTTTCTGGTGTACTAAGTCTCAAAACAACAACACAAATAAATTCTTAAATGAACTATGATGAAAATACCAATGATACACTACAGAAAAATAATCTTACTTCAATCATGATAGCAGCACATTCCATTGGCATGCATCACTTAAACTGACAGCATATGCGTTTTGCTTTCCTGGGCTTTTTGCGGTACATACTTGATATTTCAGTGTTCTTCCTGTTTTTATTTTTTTTTTTAATTTTTTTTTATTTAAAAGAGAATAAAACAAAAGGGGGCAGTACAGAGCAGATCAGAAGAGGACGACATAGGCAACACAGTACTTTACATTAAGTCAACTGGACATCAACAGTATCTAACGCCATATCTCTTACTCTGCTATAGTTGAGCATTCTTCCTGTTTTTAGAAGAGGTTCTTGTTATTTTGTACAGTGTATAGTGAAAGAAACATAAGATGTCAGTAAAGGAGAATATTAAATTCTTAATATGAATTGTGCATTTAGAACAGACACGTTTTCATGTCAGCTGTTTACTTGATTATAAAACCTAAAAGATAACACTAGAAATAAATCCTTATATGAACTACAATGAAAATACCAATAAACTCTACCACAAAAATAAGCTTTGCTTCAACCGTCACACCCAAAGCAGTCTTCACACATGACAATTGCATGTTCCTTGCACACATCTTGCTTTCACTGACAGCATATATTGCTTAGCTTTTCTTTCCTATGTGGTGCCCTTGTTATTTTGTCAGGAACCTCTTACTATATTATATAACATGTACTTGGTGGGGAAATAAGATACTAATAGAATAAAATATCAAATATGTAATGAGTGCTTAGAATAGACATAGCATTTTCACATCAGCTGTTTACTTGCATACAAAACCTAAAAGCTGTTTTCTTTCATACAAAACCTAAAACCTAAAAAAAAACCAGAAATAAAAGCAAATAAACACTGATTCAACTGTCACACCCAACGCAGTCTTCACACATGACAACTGCATGTTCCAACTATAGCTTACACTGATGGTATGTGTGTTTTGTCTTCCTGTACATTCTTGTAGGGTACAATTGACATCTTTTTTGTTTCTCTATTGTCTTAGTAGGTCTTTGTGATGTTGTACACCTGTCCATTTAACTGTCAACTCATCAATGTGGTCCACATTTTTTTGCATAGTTCCTTGGCCATAAATATTTTGTTTTTCCTCTTCTGTAATGATCTCTTAAGAGCTTCAGTCACAATTCTCTAAGAAAATTTCTCCATGGTATTTTGTACTTATTTATCTTTGTAAACTATCGAACTATGCCACACATGTTTAGGATCAAGTCAAACAAAATCATTGGACAATGTTTTGTGTTTCAAGTCACATCATACTTGCTGCAAAACTCCTGACAATATCTACTCCACATTTGGTTTTGTTGTAGGAAGTTTCAATCTCAGGTTTCTGTTTTTATCAAGATTTCCCCATGAATATTTCCATCATGATGCAATGTTGACATTAGCAGTACCAGTTTGTTTTTCTTTGCCATATACTAGGTCAATGTTATACCTTTCTGAAATCCAAAGATTGTACTATGTAATTCTCTGTTTTGAAACTGCAACATTTCATTTGGAATTTCTGCTTTGTTTCTGTGTACAGTTCTTGTGCTTGTCAACTTGTGCTGTGTTAACAGAAGTAACCTGTTTTGGAAACTGTGAATGTCATATTTGGAATAGTTTTGGCAGATAGGAGCAATAGGTTTGACCACATCATTTGGTTTATTACTATACAAATAAGGACTTGAAAGCTAAGTTCCAGGATAAATGTCTAAATTGAAAGCATAAGAAGTCTTTGCATCTACAAGGGCATAAATTTTTATGCTATATTTTGATCCACTGCTTTTCCATAAGTCTTTTACATTCCTGTGATCACGATGAAAAAAAATGCCTGTTAAGTTCAGCTAGTGAAGTGTCATCATAAATACATTTTTCAATATGTATGGCTACTGGTGCACACAGAAGGTTTTATCTGCGTTTCAGATTTTATGTATTGCATGGTATCCTGTAATATTTCATCTGTTATGATTTCCAACATTGAATGGCAGTGTTGGTGTTGTGTCTAATACCTTTCATCCCTGTGAAGATTCTCACTTTGTTTTCAGATCTAGTTCTAACACTGGACCTTTTCATTCAATTGGGTGACCATTTTTCATTTCAACTAGTCAAATATGTACTTACACTGCTGTTTTCTCTGTCATCTGAATTAAGGATGTGTGCACTCCTTGTGTCTGTATCAGTCAATTCCTGCTTTATTTCACTGTCAAAAGAAATTTGTTTCACGTGACCAAAATCAAAGTCATCATCATCATCATATATGCACAACACTCCTCTGTTATAAAAACAGGTATTTTACCATAATGGATCATCTTCATCATCTAAGCATGAGTAATCTGATGATTCACTTCTGACCTCCTCCAAAACTTGCAAATCTGATTTTTCATGTGCTATTGTGCTGAACTGGGCTATGTCAACCAGAAAAATCAAAAGAAACCTTTTTAGTTTGTTAACAAATCCTTGAGTGGTATGGGTCTATTGAACCCTTTGTGATACTTGGGTAAACATACTTAAAGTTACATGGAAGTGAGTATGGATCCCATTTTGACACTTTTGGACCCATTCACACACCTTATCATTCATCATAACAAGTGAATAAACACACAAATTGCTTCCTGTATCCCTCAGGGAAAGGTACTGAGATGCAGAGCTGACTACTCTTATGATAATTTGCAAATTTGCAGTACAAAAGTAAGAGATGAGCCCACTGAACCTAGGGTTAAGTACCAGGGGTTAAAATAAAGCAAATTCTCCAATAAAACTAGTCTTTTCTGCCAACTGACAGAATTCAAAATACCAGAAGTATATTTCATAGCTAGGCCCTTTTCTGTATGATTTCAAGTCCTCTGTGAATTCTCATGCTATTCAGCCATCTACTGGAGACAACCAACTATGTGAAGTATGATTTAATTTTCTGCTTTAAGCCAGAATCAGAATCGCCAAAAATGATGCACCATTGGAAACTTTATTTTTGTTGTGGTGAGATCTATAATTGTGTATAATCATCTCTAGCAAGAAAAATCTAATACTAAATACTTGACTGTCTTTCAACCTCCAAGTAGTTATTCCCCATGCTATACTTCCATATTAGAGACCAAAACTTATTTTTAAAAATTAATCAATTTTGGTCTTTGCTACATTGCAAATTCTTAACTAGAAAAATGTATGATGTTTTTGGGTAGTGGACATGTAACTCTTTATTAATCTCTGTGTTTTCAGTTTTCTTGGGTCAACTTATAATGAGATTCACAATCTATAGTACCATTACTTCCTGATTAAAATATGAAGAATTTAATTATCTGCTGAAAGTATTTTTACTAGAATTACTTAAACTACTCACCCAACAAATATCTTTGAATGCCTAATATGTGCCATTCACTGTTCAAATATTGTAGATATAGCCATTTCTTCCAGAGTTTTCTGTAAGTTGTATTAGAAATATCAAAATACATATGTGTAAAAGTATCTCTCTAAAACTTTATACTCTACAGAAAATATGTGTTGCTAAATAAGAAAAAACATGTTCTTAGGTAAGATAATTTCATTTTATGTTTGTTCTTGAAGAAAAGTATTTAGTATTCTACTGATTGTTAGAAATGCTCACATACGTTCATGTGCTCCTTCTCTCTTTCATCTTCATGAAAAGATGAAAACGTTCTGGCTATAAGAATATCTGGTAAAATAAGAAAATATTCCAAATTATATTTACAGGTAGAAAATTATAATTACAAGATAACAGATACATTAAAACCTAGTTATGATTTTATATACAAAATTGTAACAATTGTCTGAAAGAATTTAAGAGTGCCATTTATGGCACATAAAAATTACTCACATTCAAGTGTATGTCTACAGTCTATTAGAACTCACAGAAGGAAACTTACTAATGCTCACACATAGGTCACATGCTAGAAACATTATCTAGGCTTTTCCCCATTTTATTTTGTGACCTGGTGCAACATTGTTTTTAGCTTTGACTCCTCATTTTAAATAATATTGTTTATCAATATACATAAAAGCAGCAGTAGTAATAATACTAGTAATGTAAGTAATATTTATCTTACAGAGTTATGGGAATTAAAAATTAAATTAGGTGGTCTAGCATTATTTTACACATTGTGAATGCTTAGTCAAAATTTGTAACTATTCCCAAAAAGAGACAAACTAGATTTTTTCACAACATTTCCTTGTTTGGATTAACAATTTTAATTGGCTGATAATATCCCAAGAGAAAAGTTTATTATTCTGTTTTGTTTTTTCAGAATAAAAATGGTCATTAGATAACAGTAGAATATGTATTTTTTCATTACTAATTCATAAGAAACAGCTAGGACAGAGAAAAATAAAACAAGTCTCTGAAAAACTGTGTATTTAACTTCTACTCTGGAAAAACAGAAATGTGCTATTAAAAGTCTTTCAATTAAAGCTAACACTAAACTTTAAATAAGTTTTGTTATTTTATTTTATAAATATTTCCTATCCCTTTTGAAAATTGATGATCTCATAAAGTTTTATTTTGCCAAAACACAACTGAAGTGACTAATTTAGATGCTACTGTTATTAGAGACTGTGACTGGTAAAAGAATTCAGCACTGAGGTTTTACTAGCAGTACCTGAATATCAATACTGCAGATAGTTAAAGTGGCCTCATTGTGTATATCTTGATGACAAATTGTTTGCCTATTGTAACAATAACATACATTTTAATGTGTACTTTAATGTGGGGAAAATGTAACACATTGTGCATATCCATGTGCTGATTTCTTAAATCATCTAGATAGGTAGATGATAGACGATAGATAGAAGATAGACAAAAATATATTCGTATTTGGTTTTGAACAGGCTACAAACTAAAGCCAAAAAGTCACATAAGAATTCTGTGACAGTCAAAAATAAATTTTCATACAATCCTATTTAAAAACTAGTTCTAATTGGACAATAGTATTTGGTTCACTCATGCTTTCAGGAAATACTCATTAAAGGCTCACGTGTTAGAGCCTCCAGGAACAATGAGAGGAAGTTTTCAGGTTATTTGTGCTTCCAAAACACTTGAGGAGATTCAGGTGTTGGCAAGTTTTACTTTTGATAAGGAAATTAAGAAAATTTCACATATTGCAAGTATTAGAAGGATAATGCAAGAACATTAAAGTTTCATGAATTTTTACATGCCATTTCAGTATTGTAGATATAGTGACTTTCTTTCAGATCAACTTTTCAAGCAGTATTACAAGGTAAAGACCATATCTTCTTCCAGCTAAGCCTACTAAATCTGAGGATAGATGCAATGTCTCCACAGCATATTAGACAGATTTGTTTTCCATTTAATATAACATAGATAATGTCTGTATCTTGGACAAAAATGATAGTATTCATTATAAAGACTTGGATTCCAGATCTTTAAGTTACTTTTCTCAAAAAACTGCAAGTTAACGTATCATCTTGGCACATTTCCAATGAGTCCTTGGTATTGGCACTTAGGGAATTGCACTAATGCTGATATCCTGGTTACTGTTACTACTAGCAATGATAAAGTCTGCTAAAACTGATCCAAAATTCTCTTGTCTTCTGCCAACATGGATGAAACTTTGACAAACTAGTCATATTCACTTCCAAGTAAAGTAAAATCTCAGATTTCTCAGGTTCTGACTAGCAGGTGAGTCATGTGTGTTCAAAAAATAAGATAAAAGGAATGTTTAAAAAATTCTGTTCACTAAAGGTGAATATTGGCTAGAATTCATTGAAGAACGTAGGCTCTAGACATTATAGAACCTTGCAAACCATGTGTATAATGTGCTTTTGTTTGTGGAATGACAATCAAATGTAGACTACGCAGGACAGTGATTTAGTCAAATTTGTATCTTACATGCTTATTGATGATACAGATGCAAAAGTAATAGATTATGAGTCAAAGGATTTGACTGTATGTTCCATATCTACCTTTTAAGAATTACATATAATGAATAAAGTGCAACTTTTGTGAAATTTCATTTACTGCAAAATAGCAAATTCAGCAAATCAGACAGCATCTCACATCCATCAGACAGACTGGCAATTATAAAACAGATACAGCAAGAAGTGGTAAGGATATGGGGAAACTGGAATCCTTGTGCATTGTTGACAAAGATTTAATGAAGCAATCAATGTAGGATGTACAGGAGTTTTACTTTAAAAATTAAAAATAGATTTACTATATGACCCAAAAATTTACTTCTGAATATATATTCCAAAGAATTGAAAGTAGTGCTTTGAAAGTGTGTCTTGTAGATTCATATACTTAAAAATATTATTCTCCTAGATGAAGGTAGAAGGCATCTGTGCTCATTGACTGATGAGTGAATATAAAATGTGGTATATACAACCATGGGAATTATTCAGCCTTATAAAGGAAAAACTTCTGACACCACCACAACAAAAAGAGAATGGCAAGTTATTTAATGTTTACAAATTTCAGTTCTGCAAGATGAGGAGTTATAGAGGACATTTGCACAACATGTGCATTATGTATGCCACTAAAATGTACACTTAAAATGGTTAGGATGGAAGATTTGATGTATATTTGCCATAATCTAAAACAAAAATAAAGAAAATAAATAATATCACTAAAGTAGTTTTCTTCACCAAACAACAAGTATTCCTACTATGACTTACACATACAATGACTTAGACATGGCATTAAGCTCTGAAGATAACGGCATACCTACCCTCAAATAGCAAAAAGAAAAAAAAACACACCTAAAAAATGACAATCTGATACTAAGAAAAATCTTTAAAACATGCGCAAAAAAGTTAAAATCACCTACAAATATAAAATGCAGCTGTTGCTCCTCTAAAAATGCAATTTTAAAATTCCGGTATTGAAGTCATTGCAAAGCTTTTGAGTTGCTTCATACGGTGCTCAGTATATTTCCCTTTAGGTGATTTGTAAGGGTAACAGTGCCATCTGAAGGTCCAGGAAATGAGACTGAGAGATAAGGTGATGTCATAAAACTGTCAATGAATGCTTTTGAATGGATATTATCTGTGAGTGGAACACTTTGGCCCTGTAATTTTCTAGGGATAGATTGTCTAATTCAGCTTTCACCCAGTTTAATGAGCCATTCCAAATAGACACATTTGAAAATATGCAAGACCTCTTTGGTATTATATGTTAAATTATACAAGAGAAAAATTATAATTTTAAAAGATAAATTAAAGATTAATATTCTGATTGAAGGAATTATAATTCAGCATATTATAAAAACAGGTTTATTGAGATATAATTAAAATACAATATGCTAAAAATGTTTAAGTGCATAATTTGATTAATCTGACATATGTAGACAAGTGAAAAGTGATCTCCAAAGTAAAATAGGGAAAATTCTTACTCACCAATTTTCTCATTTGTAATCTTTCTGTCCCTTCCCTTCTTGCTCTTATATATGCAAGCAATTACTAATCTGATTTGTGTCATTATAGATTCATTTGCATTTTCCAGAATTTTATATGATTAAAATTATGCAACCTACATTATTTTTGTGTTTGAATACTTTGTTAGTATAATTATCTTGAAATGCATGTGTATGATTGCATTTTTCCAAAGTTTTTTTTAACTAGTATTTTATTTTGTGGATATGCCACAATTTGTTAATTCATTCACTTTTTATTAGAAATTTTATTTTTGGCCACTGTAAATAAAGCTGTTCTAAATACTCACATATTCTCTCTTATACAGGCACACAGTTTTATTTCTTTCAAGTATTCAGGAATGGATTACTGTGTTGTGTAATAGGGCATGTAAACCTTTTTTTTAAAAATGCCAAACTCACTTCATTATTTCACATTCCTACCAACAGTGTATGACAGCTTCACTTACTTCAGGTCGTAGTTTGGATTTTCAATATCCTGCAGTGGAACCATGTCTTAAAGGATAACTCATCCTTTGGCTATTAGGAGATGGTGGGAACTTCAGAGGGTGAGGTAATGGGAGATCTAGTTATCAGAGATGTGCTCATGAAGGGGCTAGTGTAGCCCCAGGCTCTTTCTCTTCCTCTCTCACCTCATGACCTCAGCTGGAAAATTTTGTTCTGTCCTACGCTCCCTGCCATCATGTGCTGGTTCATCACAGGCTCCAAAGCAATGGGCCAACCAACCGCAAGCTCCATCCATAAACTGTGAGCCACATAAGCTTGATCTCTTCATAAGCTGATTATGTCAGGTATTGTTGCAGTGATAGAAATTTGACTAGCACACTGTATTTTCTCACAAATCAGTCTTTTCATTTTAACAATTCTAGTAGACACATGATCATATTTTATTATGACATAGGACAGAAGAAATAAAATAGAAAGGAGATAAAGAAAATCATAATTTTACAACTGTATTTTTAGGAAAACTACAGCTCCAAGACACAGTCCGTTATCTCAGTTCCTGAGGTCTTTTATGCTTCCTAGGAAACTCACTCTGAAATTTCTAGTATGCTTAAAAGAAACAAAAAGACTTTAAAATGTGCCTTTGCTTTCATCTGTAAGTCTATAATTTTCTTCTGTGAAATAGAATACAAATTCCACAGATTTCACAGATTTCCACCCCAGAACTCATAAATACTCCAGCCCTAGACCCTAATGCATCTCTCTCTATGAGTGACCACATTCTATTCTGTGAATGTGTTTCTTTGATTCCACCTAATAAATCCAACTATGACACTCATTGATGAGTCCTACAGTTCTTGTCGGTGGCAAGTCATCAGTATATTGTGTGGTGGAAACCAGATGAAGTCTCCATCATTTCTTTATTTATTGTTTTTAGACAGGGTTTTCCTATGTAGTTCAGGCTGGCCTGGAACTCATGGTAACCCTCCTGCCTTGGCCTTCTAAATGCTGGGATTACAGACATAGGCCACCATACATAACTTCTGTCTTCTCTTTAGGAGGGACATAGGCTTTTAAATTGTGTTTCCTTGAAAAACAGCAATATTTTGCATCTTTCTATGTATGTACTTATTTGCAATAGTATGTCTTCTACCATGGAGAGTGTATTTAAATACTTTGGGTTTTTTGTTTGTTTATATTATGGCTCCTGAGGTTTAACGTTCTACATTTATTTAGTCATAATCTAAAAAGGCAGGATGCGCACTGATAAAAATTAAGAGCAAGTAAGGCTTCATCAGTACTAATCTTTCAGCAAGCTAATTTAAGGTATGCAGACAGGAGGGGTTACTGACTACAGTCACCCTTGTGTAGCTGATACATACAACTAAAATTTAGGCTCAGTACAATTTGTGAAATTCCAGAGATTATGTGAGCTGGAGCATTTAAAATAATTTCATAAGTTGTAGAAAAATTTACTACTTTTCACAGATTAAGAGACTATAAAGATGCTAACATAGGGATTTAGGGATTTTTACCTCATCTAGAAAACCTGTCGATCTACTTAACCAAGTTGCCACAAAGAAATCTGAATAGGATGTCAGTTTGGAAACATGTTTTAAAATATTCCAAAGGGGCTTAGCATAGGCTTTCCCATCGGAGCCACTTTAGCATTTTGATTAGATCATACCACCCATAATGAAAAAGGAAATATATGCCTCCTGGAGTCTGGTAGAAACTGAAGAAAACTACTTACTACCACTCGCTAAGATTTTAGTGTATAAATGTTCCTAATAAAACTACTCAATATAGCTTATCTAAAGGAAAATGACCATTTGTCACAGCGCACTGTGCCCCTGCCACAGAAGAGCATCAGGTATTTCTGATGCAAGAAATACTAATCACACTAGAAGGATTTTACAGCAGGAAAGGGAAGGAACGTCTAAGAAAGTTTGCTCCTAAAATGAAAATGTTGTATTTGATACCATACCATGGGCATAGGGGCAACACTCAGGGGGATTCAGTGCACAACGGAGCAATACAGATAAGAATGTTTAAAAAGCTTTATTTGTAAATCTAAAAATCTATAAAAATTACAAAAACAATGTCTAAGATAATGATCATCTCTAAAAAAGGAATGGAATGTGATTGTGTAAGATACATACCAGGTTTCAAAGCTATTTATTGGTGGTTTTGTTTTTCTGAGTTGAGTAGCTATTATTAATATTAATATTATTGAAGTTTTAAATAGTAATAGACAATATACAAGCATTTTGTACTTAAATCTCCTCTATAAATATTGTCCCATTTTTTTTACTGAGGGTATCACATATTATTTAACTTTCTCCAATAAAACAGAATGGAAATGGTGGGGACCAATATTCACCAAGATACCTTGAGTCTAAAATTCCCATTGTTTTGTGCTTTCAATGCCAGCACTATTTATGGGAACTTTATATATTATATGTTAAGGCATTCATCCTAAAAGATAAGACCAAATGCTTTTAGGATATGAAATATTTGACCTATGGTAATGAAACAGGAGTTTTTGTCTATATTTGTGAGTACAAAATATTAAATGGCAATTATACTATTGATGACCTCTTATTGAAACACTTTTCCAGAAGAAACATGAACACATGAATCATTCAACTAGATTTTACATAAAAAACATAAATAATAACTTACTCTTATTTTTACTATATCTGTAAGAATTTCACAATGGTGATGAGAATTATAAATGAAATTTTGGTTGTAGGTGATTTCCTGATGGTCTCAGTTGGTCTCATCACAAATTCTGTCGTAAATAAACTCACAGCTACTGTTTCTCCCATCAATTTTTATCCACATCAGATTTTGCTGATCTGAAGTTTCTCAAAAGGAAATTTAATTTTTCAATAAACATTGATTACATTCTGCATTTTAAGCTCCTCTGTTGTTTTGGGTTTGTCCTATGAAATCTAATTTTGCTTGGATCATTTTTTTTTTAGGTTTCTGTTATGCCAATAAGATGTATTTATTCATTTAGCTTTCTATCCATAATAAATTACATTGATGACCAGTTAAAATGTCACCAGAATTAAGATGGTTGCACCAAGATTTCCTGCTTTGTAACTATTTTTGTTCTACTCTCTGCACATAGTAGAATTCAGGCTCACACACCAACAAGTTTGTCATAAATTTGAATCCAGTTCTCTTTGACAACCAGGTATTTTTTCCTTTTCTGTATGCTTGTGTCTCTGACATCAATTATATTGAATTTATTCTGACATTTTAGATAATTTTGGTTTTTTCATAGCATGTTATCTAAATTAAAATGACACCATATATGTGGAATTTTTTGAAGTCTATAAAGATAGGTATTATGCATTTATATAAGTATTTTTTTTCATTATTGCAATAATCCAAATATGTGTATCCCTTTCTAAATGCAGAGGCTAAAAACTAATTACCAATGTAATGGCATTAGCAGGTAAAGCCTTTGAGAAGTGAAGTGGCATTAGAGGTAAAGCCTTTGGTGCCTTTCTAGAGGAGGCTTGAAGAGCTGCTTTCCGTTTCCCTTATGGGGAGACAGTATGATGGCTCTATTGCTGAGTCAGGCAGTGGGGCTTCAGCAGTCACCCAAGCTGACCACACCTTGATCTCGGACTTTCCAGAACTATCAGAAATAAATTCTTGCTGTTTATAAATCATCTACTTCATGGAAGAGCAACTCAAATGCATGAAGACAATAGTTACATTTATTCTGTTGAACTTGTTAGAAAACCTGTCTTTAGTGCCCGGAGGGTGCCTCAGTGGGAGTGATAGTCCAGCTTGATAAGCTAGAGATAGTGCCCAGCGTGCCTAGCGTGCAGTTTCCTGATAGGGTTCCAGAGGAGGTTATGTTATACAGTACAATCCTGTCACAAGTCTGCTTAGGGATTCCCTTGAGTCTTTTCTGTAGGTTAAGTTACACACTTATAAGCCATGGATTCAATTTCTGGCAACGCGAAAACAAAGCACACAAACACAAAATTAACCTTTTTCAGTTTGATCATCTTTTTGACCTGTTTCTAAAGCAGCTGAAAATTAAACTATGCATTGCCTTCATATACTCATTTTGTTTACTTTTTTAGTATTCATCTTTAATATGTTTTATGAAGGAGTTCTTTTATGCTTATTATAGTTATTAACTTGGGAATCTTCCTACTCTCTTGAACAATGAATATTTTGACATCTGAGACATTTTTACTCTAATTTTACATTTAGCCATTTGCACATTATGAATACACAAGGACAATATTTTTGTTAAATAATTTTTAAATCTCCTTTTCTTTCTACAAAACATTTGATATAATTTAGAAAAGCGAAAGTCATGTTCAAATTAAAAATCATGCTTCATAGTTACTTTTCTCATTGCTGAGACAAAAAACCACACCCAAAGTTAAAGGAAAAAAGATTTATTTTTAACTCGCAAATTGTAGATGTTTCAGTCTATAGTTGGCTGACTCCAAGACAGGATAGCATGGCAGAGGGCACAGAAGTGGAGCTACTGTTCATGGCAGGCAACAGCACACAGCACCAGCAAGGCTCTTTTTGCCTCTTTATCCCATTCTGGCTATAAGCCCTTTGATTGGTGCCACCTAGACCTAGGGTGAGGCTTCGCCCTTCAGTAATCCCATCACCCATAACTATCCTAAGCCAATTAAACCAATCTAGGGACTGATACTACACATCTATAATCCATACTCATATACCCTAGATTCAACGACCTGCCAAAAGCCCCATTTTTCAGCGCATGAGGCTTTGGAGGCCATCTAGCTACACCCATAACACCATACAAGCAAGACTAGATTTCTACTTCTGTGCATAGCAAATAGAGGGTATACAGTAAGTTCCTAAGTTACAGAATTTCCAATTGCAAACTTTCACAGATCCAAGCTGACCTCACATTGAGAACATTTGTAGATGCAAACAGTCACAGAGGTAGCTCCCATGTCTACTAGACATTGTCACAGTTTTGCTGCCATGTACTTATGGTACAGTGGGGTAGTATGCAACAGTACAGTGCTCAATCAGACCTCAGGGTGTCCAGAAGCAAGAAGAAAAGCAGTGGTGATGTGGCCGGAACTGCTAACAACCTCAAACCAAAAACCATGAAAGCAAGAGTGAACATAATTGAGAGATCAGACAGAGGCAAAAAGGAGGAGGAAGTTACTCATTCTTATAGCATGAATCATTCAACCACTGGCGCGATTCTAAAGAACAAGGACAAGATCAGGGAAGTTTGTGGCATCAATGAAGTCAAAAAATATCCAAAGCCACAGCAAAGTGAAGAAATGGAGAAAGCTCTCAGTGTGTGGGTGCAGGGTCAGCATCGGTATTGAGTCCCACTAAGCTTAATGATAATTCAAGAAAAGCTAAAGACTCGATATGTCAGATTAAAAGTGAATTGGATTTACAAATGTTTTCCCAGAAAAGAAGTCTTTCATAAGTCAGAGACTTATTTTATCTTTATGTCATAACATTAGAAAAGTGAATAGTACCTAACGTCATTCCAGACACTGAAAGAAGCCAGTACAGGACTATGCTACCTAAAAAAGGAAAACATAGGGTAGAGTCAGCATTTTATTCTATCAGGATTTACATGCTACTGAATAAAAGGCAGGAAAAATGAGGCTGACTTACTAAGTTGAGGAATCAGAGGTCAGAGGTCAAGCAGGTTGAGGGAACTAAGGAGATGAGACAGAGTTTGGAGGAAGTTGTGTAACGGGTGAGGGGAAAAAGTTTTAAACATCTGCACAAGGATTTTCTGGAGTCCTCGGCTGCATATTAGGTGATGCATATGCAAGATAAAACGTCAATGACTTACAAAGTAACTATTGAACCAAGCTCTCCCACATGCCACAGAGACATTCTTTGTCCAACCTAAGGAGAGACTTGTTAAACTCCAGGGGACTTTTGTGAGAATTCAAAATGGACATCAGAGTAATACTTAACTATTTTAGAGCAAAGGTTAATCTCCTTTTTAAAACTAACCTCAAAGTTTCGTGTTAATCTGTTGCTTAACAAATAGGAGCAAATAATACTTGAGGAAAAGCAAAATAATATCCACAATTCTATGATAAAATATTTATATTGTACAGCATTCAGCCAAGAGGCTGGAAATTGGAATGTTTACCCAGAAAAAATGAGTCAGAATCAACAAAGCCACATATAATAGAGATAACAAAACTAGCAAACTGGGGCTTTCAAATAACTGATCTAAATATATTGCAATTCTAAAGGATTTAAAAGAAAACAAAATTATAAATAGGAGAGAAATGTAAGATACAAAATTAACTATGTACAATTTAGAGAAATGAAAATTATGTGAGAAAAATGCATTAGATGTAATTAATATCAGACAAGACAGCACAGAGGAAAAAAAGATCTGTGAATTTGAAGCTATATTAAGATAAAAAATCCAAAATAAAGAGGAATGAAAAAATAAAAATTGATTGTTTATTTGTTTAAATGACAACATTTTGGTTATATTTAGTTAAATAAAATACAAAATCATAAATTATCAACTATATTTTTATGTTTCAATGTGTCTCATGTTAGTATTGTAACATACTTTTGTCACTGATTTAAACATTTACAAATTCAGAGCTTAAGGCTGGGGATTTAGCTCAGGGGCATAAGTGTCTGCCTGGCTATGTCCTGAGTTCAATTTCTGGTACATACATGAAGAGAATGAGAGACATTATGGCAGCCATTGTTGATTTCTCTATTGTCTGGTTTTGAAGGCCTAAAACGCCTTCATCATCCTGTTCTGATCAGTTTAATATTATTTTGTTTTGCATGAATTCATTATGTGTGAAGGTATGGACAACTGTTTGGAAGAAAACAAGAAACAATATAACAGACAATGATGATCTCCTGTTGTCTTGCTTTGAAACCTGTGTCACTTACATTGTTTTCTTCTGATCTGCTTTGTTCTGTTTTGTTATGTTTAGCTTTACCCTCTTTAAAATGAAATTTAAAAAATTGAGTGTGTCAACCTATATAATCTATTATAATCTATTATAATCAATTATAAGCTTTCTTCAAGAAATCAACTATAGATATAAAGACAGAAAATATATATAATGTCCCAAATTACCTGAAAAATAAAAACAGTTTTACACATTAAAATACCTGAATTCACCATTTAAAGATTTGGTAAGTCTAACCAAAGAAAGAAAGAGAAAAAGAGATCAATGAATATATGGCAAGGTTGTTTACAAAGTCTCCAATACAGTCAAATAGAAAAATATTTTCAAAATAAGGTGCTGAAACAACTCTATATTCATATGTGGAAAATTGAAGCTTAACCTATAGATTATGCAAAAATCAATTCCACATATATGTATTGTTACTCTAAACATAGAAATAATTAATTATCTAGATAAAAATAATGTATTTGTAAACTGGGAGTAAGAAAATGTTTCTTAGCCTGTACATAAAGCAGTAATGACTATCAAATTAAAAACATTATACTGTCAAAATTAAAAACTTCTGCTAATCAATAGATATGATTAAGAAAATTAATAACAAAATTATAGCCTAAGAGAAAAAAAATTCCCACTGGGGGATTTTGCAGAATGACGGGAAAATTCCATAATTATATATTACATTTGTAAGAACTTATAAAATGTTACAAAATATAAATGGTACCCACCTTACACAAAAAGCAAACTTGTACACTAAAATTCCTCTAGAGACTTTTTATAGTTGCGCTTCACATAAATGGTAAATTGACAAACTCAGTATTTTGAAGACAGTTAAGACACTTAAAAAATAAATATTTAATTTTTAGTATGTTTTATTTGGAAAATAAATTATTGCTTTTTTAAATTTTATTTTAAAAAGAGAAAAGTCAGAAAAGCAAAAGACATAAACAACAGTAAACTCAAAACAATAACAATATAGCTTTTCAAAACAGAACAAAAGAAATTTAAAAATGGTTGTTATATTGCATATTCTTCTCTCTTTTATTCAAAGAAAAAAAGAAAATTAAAGAAAATAGAAAAACAGAAAAGAAGGGTAGAACCATGCCAAATTAAAAAAAAAAACATTAACATCATAGAATCTCTAGTTGATATATTGTCATCTTAAAAAATAGTTGCCAAAGTTAAAATATCAAAGCATTAAAAAGTGGCTAGACACTCAAACATTGACAGTGCAAATCCTTCTGTTCAATGTTCCAACAGAGATTCAGTAATATGGTCATCTATCTTGCCTTATCTATCTTATCTTATCTATGGTCAACTATACATACCGTTATACTCTTTAGAGCACTTTCCTTCCCTTTCACTTTCACAATATCTATTATACGTTTTGGATCCCACTATTCTGTCACTTTTTATTGAAAATAAATTATTTCTCGCTGAATTCTGCACATAATAAATTCTACTTTAGCCTTGTATTTATATTTCTAATATAATAAAGCTACATTAGTCAAAGACTCAAATTTTCTGATGAGGCAATTGATTACAAAGGTTAATCAGTTCATGACTGCATATTACAGATCAGCTTCTTCATTTAATTACTTGAAAGTACAAAACTCAGAAGTGAAAATGTCTAGTTTCACCCAGAAAAACGTTTTTATTTCAAAGATGAAATATGAGAGACACACAAAACTTAAAATTTTTGTAACCAATAAGAAAAATGGTCATCCCCAAAACCAAGCTTGCTTGCAACTGAAGTCAATTTTATTATTTTTTTACAGAGGCAAAATACATTGCAGTGAGGGAATTATTCCATTCAACGCATTTCTGAAGGTGTGTAACGTGCTAAGGCTAAGTTTGTCAAGTCTGGCTACACATCAGTCCCTCTGAGGCCTTAACATAGTATTACTGCTTGAGTCCTAGTCCCTAGAAAGTCTTCCTCTATTGGCCATTAAAGGCCCATACCTGTGTGTAAGTGGTCTAGCATGCAGTTAAGAATAAAAATCAAGATAATAATAAACTCATTTCCTGTCATAAATATTATCTTAACCTACTATTAATTTATGCTTCTGAATGTCCATTTTACTTTGCAACTAGAAAATATTATGAATTTTGGGAGAAGCCATGTGAATTTTAATGAGAATAGTCACGATGTTTCAATTAGTTAATTATAATATTTTAGGACTTAGGTATATGACTAAAGTCTACCTCAAAGACTTACTGTGCATTCTATAATTAGTTTTGTAAAGATACTTGTATCCTTAGAAGAATGGAGCAGCCCACAAAATGGTTGATGAATATTGCACGTTGTTTAAAAGAGTTTTGTGTGTGAACAGAATTATGACTGAAATCTAAGGAAATAAATATTTTATTTAACCTGTTATGCTAAGGCATCATATTTTTATATATTAGATTGAAATACAGTTTAAGTTTTTAAAATTCATCCTTTTAAAACTAATCTCTCTTATTTCTGTAGTTTCATTACAAGCAAATGGCATTTTTAATATTTTATGACACCTATAATTTTATGACACCTATAATTAAGTTTATGCCAAAATTAAAACATGAAATCAGTATTTCTATTTTCAGCAGTTTAAAAATATCATCTTATATTTAAATTCCAGCAGCAAATTGTTTATAGTTATTATCAACCTATGCAATTAAAAACTATGAAGTATATTAGAATGGTCCAATAAAAGCACTAAAGAATATTGATTCCATCTTTAAAACTTGAATTTTTGACATAGAAGTTATCTCTTAAGTGCGTATAAAATCCAACTTTCTTCTGTATCTATGGAAATTAGGCAGTACACTTCCACAGCAGCACAGGCAGGCCTTTGGGAAAAAACAAATGTGCCTGCTGTAATGTAAATTCGTCTTCTGGATATTACCATTTTCATAACATTTTGCATAAAAATGCTCGGGTGATTTTTCTGTATTCAGGCAAGAGGAAAGTGCAGACAATCTTTCCTTGTCATAAAAGTGTTAATTTAATGTAAACTCATGTTTGTAATTCACATACCACTCTGGTACGGGTTATAGATAGTGGGAAAGGGGTATAGCGAACATCAAGAAACTCTCTGTACTTTCCATTCTGTTTTGGAGAAGCCTGAAATTCCTCTAAGAAATTCAGTTTATTAATTAAAATGAGATTTAAGTTGCTCCTAAAACATGTATGAAGATGTTTGAGTTTACCATAAGAGTACAAAGTTTTTCTTTTTAATATTTGTTATCAGCTCAGAAATTATCCATAATGAGTTTAATTTTTTAAAATTTCATTTTCAATATTTATTTGAAACTGAAAACCACATAGTTCTAGAGAGGTATGGTTTCATACTAACAGGTACACTGCTTTGAATTTTTTTTCAAACAGAAGAGAAAGTAAAGCTACCCATGTTTTTAGGTATCACCATGTCCAGGGCCAATGAAAAGAAGTTAGTCTGAGCAGTCTTATACAGGACCATCTCACGTAAGCTAGTGAGAAATGAACACTATAATGGTGATTCCTAGCCTTCAGCACACTTCAAAGTCATCCAGGAAAAGTTTTGAGAATATGTATGTCGTGGTCCCAAATCAATGGGGATGCAGTCATTCTGGGAGATGCTGCCGGCAATGGTTATTTTTTGAGTTCCTCATGATACTCTATACTGAGCCATTCTGGAACACTTTGCCTGTCGGTCTGAGAGCACATTTATATGCAGTACAGTACCACCAGTAATATCTCTGACACTCTATCCATTATTCCAGGTTTGCTCCAAATCAAAGTAAATTTAAAAGAAACTTATCAGCAAAGAACTCATCTAACTGTAAGAAGATAATAAAACTGGAGGGAGTGGGTAAGGAAGAGGAAGAAGACATAAAACAAATGAACAAAAAACATGCTGTAATACGTACATGTGATGCTCCCCAAGATGACTGTAAACTGCATGAAATACAAATATGCACTAATAAAAGAAACTTAAAGAAATAAAACCAGTAATTGCTGTTGAGTGAATTCTCAGATAAGAGAAAAAAGCAAAAATGTTAGAAGTATTCAGAAGCAAATTTCATGAAATTCCTGAACTTTTACAATAAAATGTAGTTTCATCAAAAACTCAATAAAGACACTAGACAGAGAGAAGCTTAGAAAAGACAAGGCAAAAGAAAAGAAAAAAGAGAAGAGAAGAGAAAAGAAAAGGCCATAGAAAAAAAATAATAACAACAATACTTCTATAATTATGCCTTTTTAATCCATTTTCTGATACCAGACATCTTTTGTATCTAAGTTTTTCTTAATTTTAAGGTAATTCCTATTTGCTTTTAGAATCTTGATGACATTTTTAGTACATTTCTAATAAGACTATGGCAAACTTTCTGAATTAAATTTGGGAAAGCCATTCTCAAATTTGCTATTTAACAATACTTTTGAACATTTTGAGTTTTCTCGAGTGAGAACAATTCCAAATTGCTAATCCTTTCTTCCTCAAATTGAAACCAATTTTAAATGCTGTTACTGTGCTCACAGAACACCACAAAACAAAAACACTCACTAATTCAACCCATATCATATGCAAAAATTTGTTAGTAACTGAAATCAAATTGAATACTTTAAAAAAAATCCTTTATCTGTTAAACTAACAATAAACAATCTCTTGGAAAAAGTGTTCAGTTTTCTGTTTCTAATACAGCATGGTGTTGACATTTCTGAGGAAAAAAAATCAATATCTAAATGCCTGTGTTTTGTACCCTGAGTAAATAAGATAGCAATATGCAATATATTAACCATTATTACTCTCCTAGTAACTTGTTTTGAAATTTTGTTTTATCTTTTCTCTTTGAAAGAAAATTTAAAACAGTAAGATAAAATAAAAGACTAATGTTCTATTAATCAAAAAATGGACAAACCTAGATAATGGAGGCAGAGATAACTAAACATTCTCTCCCAGTAGTCACTAACACTCTTCATTCAAACCAATGCCAGATGAACTTTCCTTAAAGCCATAAAGAAATCATTCCATTTCAAATGACTGGTTCACATGTCACAAGGCAAAATTCTCTGATCTCAGCCATTTTTGGACTTCCATTCTAGTTGTTCTTTCCTATTTCCAATTTTTTATTCAGACACAAACATAAATGAATTCTAGTCTAGCATATGACTTCAAGCACAAATACTAATGTCCATAATGTATGATGTTAATAAGCTACCAATTCTTGGTTCAATCTTAATTATATTACTTATTTTCATGATTATTTCTATTTAATGTTTCCATCACTTTTTTATTGAAGGAACTCCTTTCCTTTGTATTAATCACAATGGATGAAGAAAAGTGAATTATTTTTCACTTGGCTCAAAAATGTGGCTTGTCTTTTCTGTAAAGTTTGACTATGATAGATTTCTTCTTTGTGAAGAGATGATATAGTAGTGTGACATTTGATATACATAGTGATAAAACATAAAATAGATAAAATGTAGCAAGATAACATCCAGACACTTTTTTCCTCCTGCTTTTAATTTTTTAATTTTTATAATCTTGTACAATTAGACAAAATTTGGCTTCATTCTAAAGGAACTCCATTAAACATCTTTACAATTCAAATAACTCTTACATTTATAATTTTATTACTTGATGATAGACAAATATCTTAGTAATATTCAGTTTTTATGAAGACCACATAGTTTGATGATTACCTCAAGATTATTAACAGCTGACATTTTTATTACACCTGCCACTGTTAGACGCCTCTAGATAAGATGTTAATTTCTTGGAAAATACCTTTTCTTTTTCCCTGGCCTCCTCTTGTTTCTGTCTCTAAGGATACCATTGGGTTCACTCTCAGAGGAGTATTGCTGTTCCTTTGCTTAACTATTTTGCTATAGGAGGAAAAAAAATCTCTATTAATATCTAAACTGTGACAAGATGAAAACTTGAAAATATTTTAATAAAAAATGGATGAAGGAAGAACTTTAAAGAAGCATGAACCCACTGAAGCACATGGAATTTATTTCCAGGTGCTTGTTTCCATGCCTTTCCCCAAAGACTTTATTAATAGTGACTATGCAAGCGAAACTCAGTAATTTTGCTACATAAGACAGATGGTGGCTATCTATTGTGCTTGTTAGGTTTAACAGATTCTCCTGTCTCTCTGCATATATTTACTTGCCTCATTCAAAGCTGAAATTTTCACTGTAGAAAATTAATGAATAAAGACATAAAATTAAAATTGCAAATTAAATTTTCATAATCAACATTGATTAGGCAATTCTTACTCATGGAAGTAAATTTCACTCATCTTTCAGGAATACAACTTTTTTCTATTAAAAATCACTATGCCTTTTGGATTTGATTTTGTTATTCCAGAGGTAGAAATCTAAAGTAACCAAAAACATGGAACTTTTGATTGTGAAAAGTTTCATATATATATATATTGTATATATATTGTATATATATATATACAATCAACTGTAGAGTTTTGTGCTTCTTAGTTAAGGTGTTTCATGACTTCATATAAGCATAGAGCTATTGTGCTTTAACATGCTGAAAGATATTATTGCAGAGATTTTTGGGTTTGTCTAAGATTAGGTTCCTAATAAACAGATTCTGAGAAGGAGTTTGCTATTTAGAATCTCTAACCTAGGATATTATTATGGTCAACTCATGGCAGAAGAGAGGGAAAGAAAGAGAACTGTGAAGAGCAAGAAATTAACAATCCAACAATCAGTTTAACCCATGGTGAGATCTGAAATTAGTGTACTTTCAAAATTCTCCTATGTTTGACTAAAATGTCTGGGGGTTATACTCAGTAAGTCGTTGGAAACAGGTTGTCCTGGGAAGGGTAATGATTTTCAGTAAGGTGATTATCTTACACTGAATCTAATCTCAGGTTAACTCATTTGTATGAAAGGACACCAGGAGTTAAGGGGTGAAACCTACCTGCTAACAGCAGTACCAGTAACTGTGGAAGTAAGTTTATCATTGAAGAGGTATCTAGGTGGCATCTTAGAATGTGCAGGACACTTTTCCTGTTGTACAACTTACTTTGCCTCTATGTATGCATCCTAGAAGATCTGCTTTCCTGGGAAAAGCTTGACAGTGAGCCAACTGTAGTCTGCCCCTTTCCTTACCCATTTGAGAATCTGTATATCACAACCATGACTGATGCTGGTGGCCTCAAGTCAGGGGGCTGCTAGGAGTTGTCTATTTACTATCAAAATTGGGCAGGAGAAAATAAAAAGTACCTAGTAGATCCCACTGATTACAAACATATTTCTTCTGTTCACATTGTGTAGCAGCAACTCTGGACTTAATTTTAGTTCCACTTATTGGTTAAGTATGAATACAGTCATTATAGTAAACATAAAACCCATGGTTCCTGAATGCATGCTTTTAAATTAGACTATCATAGGTCTGAATTATCTTCTCATTATTTGCTACCTAGAACACTGGGCAAGTTACTTAAAATTTAATGCCTTAGTATCATCTCTGTAAAATATTGATAATAGTACTTGCCTTAGAGTTTTGTGAAAGGATTAAAGAGCATGAAGATGATCTACAAAACACATTGCCACATAGTAACACACAAGAAATACTAACTACTCTCCTAATAATTGACTTTTTATTGAATTATTTTTCAGACCTATTTGATGTTAGAAAAATAAGAATGATGAGTTAGAAATTTAAAAATTGGAATCACAATAACAGTTTCTATAAAGAAAGATTTCAGCTATGTAGCAATGTCATCTGAACACCAATGAAAGGCAGATCCCTTTATTATTGCTGTTTACCAATCTGTTCTGCTTGCCAATTTCTGTTTGCCTCTAGGATAGCTCTCTAAAGATTTGCATTCACTTACATTGCAAACAGATTGGTATATGGAATCATTTAGTGATTACCTGAGCAGATGTTGGTCTGTTTGGAATTTACCCTAATTACTAATAAATGGAAATAATTGCTATCACTCCTGGTTCTTTTCACTTTCACCAAAACCTATTCAAATAGTTTTGCAATATATTAAAGCCTACATTTAAATAATTAACACTTAGTTGCTAAATGGATATACTTAGTTCATGTGTAAATAGCTGATAAATTGATAGGTAGGTCAATATACCTTGGGAAATATTTACAAATACTTTTTTTTGAAAATTCTAAATGACATGAAAGGTTGCACTAGTGGCCCCATGTCATCACTACTCCCTGAACTGACTGCATTTGTCAAGTGACTGTGCTATGGCTTTCACAGTAAGTGGTGCTTCTTTCCCACACCTGGCATCTTAGACTGCTGTGTGCTTGCTTTGTCAGTGGAATTTCAACAAAAGTGCTGCAAGAGACTTGTAAAGTTCCTGCACATCCTGCACTTCTACTGTTACCATGAGAAGTACATGTCCCAGATGTGGCTCCTTCCCAGAGACAAACGAGAGCTGTGAAACCAAATCCAAACTTAGCCAGACCAGTCTCGGTCAGTTGACCATGAGCTGCCATTGAAAGATGAGTGAAGAGTTTCCAAAGATGGCGGACCGGTAGGTAGCAGGAGAGACATCCTCTCTGAGAGAGACAGCTTAAATGCCAGAATTTAACACCCTGGAGAGACCCAAACAGAGAGAGATGGACTCTCTCAACCCAGGAAGAAACTAAAGTTAAAAAAACCACTCAAATATGAGGTCCCGGGGCTACCATTAGTGAAGCTAAGATCAGCAAGCACGGCGCCCTCCTCAAGCCACCAGAATACCTGCCCAAAACCAACCTGACAGACCGAACTGCGCTGATGTGACTGGCTTGAGCAGCCAGAGCATGGAGCTGGACATCCCTGCGTGTGGCTCACCCGGACCCTGCCCTGCACACGACCCACCCAGAGGCACCATGAATTTGCACCATAGCCACAATGAAGTCGGAGGTCTGGGAGCCCAGCAGTTCTCAGGGACCAGCATCAACACGCAGTGAGTGATGGGAATAAGACCCTCCCACGGGAAAGGGGAAACTGGCTGACATGTTGGATTTGGGCAGGACAGCCCTAACTCCATAAAGAAGTGGCTTCAGTTGGTGGCTCCCCTCACCGAGCGGATTGGTGGAATCTGCTTGGACTAGGCTGCACCCTTGGTCGGGACCCAGTGGGTCACTACAAATTAATTCCCTGAGCTTGGCGCAAACTGACACAGTGAAGGCCTGCAAAGGATGACTGGCCTGGAGGGGAGGAGCCAGCGCACACTGTCTTTACTTGAACTTTAGTCTCTGATAGCAGATGGCAGAGGTCAGAAGCCACTAGCCTGCATGCTCCAGAGGAGCCTTAACCAACAAGAAAAGGGGCTTGGAATTACACTGTACACTTGTATGGAAGTAACCAAAAACATGACGAGAGGGAGAAATAACGAAAAACCTCCAGCCCCAACCCTGAGAACATTGATCCAGGAGAGGTAAATACAAAAGAGATTGAGGACAGCAAACATGCAACATCAAACACAGCGTTAGCAGACATAAAGAGATATCTTCAGGAACTCGTAAGTGGGATCAAAACTGAAATATTAATTCAAATTAAACAAGAGATAAGTAGATTAATAAAAGAAAGGCTGGCCAGCTCTCAAGAAGACACAGACAGAAGAATGGAGGAACACAAAAGGCAAGAAACATTTAATGAAGAATACAAAACAAACCCTAGAATTCATGAAGCAAATTCAAAGAGATTATCAGGAAACTAAAGACTCCATAGAAAGCTGGCAAAACTGCTTGAAAGAAACCAAAGATAGACTATCAAAAAGTGAACACAAGCATGCAATGTGTGATCATGAAAGGGAAGATCTCTTAAAAATAACAAGGGACCAGGCAGTAACTATACAAAGACTAGAAGATGACAAGAGGATGTATAACTTAAGAATAAAGCATGTGAATGAAGAAGCAGGAGTCAAAACAGGGGAATTGAAAAGGCTATTCACAGAAATCATTAAGGAAAATTTCCCAAGCATAGAAAAAGGAAATGATATGCAGATGTAGGAAGCATACAGAACTCCAGCCACCTACAACCAAAACAGAGCTACACCTAGACACATAATAATCAAGATCCCAGAAATTCAATATAAAAAAAGAATATTAAAAGCCATCAGAGAAAAAAAAACAGATCACCTATAAAGGAAAACCCATCAAAATCATGGCAGACTTCTCGATATAGACCATCAGGTCAAGAAGAACTTGGAGTGAAGTAATTCAAGCCATGAAGGAGAATAATCTCCAGCCCAGATTGATATATCCTGCAAAACTCTCTCTAGAAATTAATGGAGAAACAAGATGCTTCCATGACAAAGAGGAACTGAGAAAATTTGTGACCACCAATCCAACTACAAAAAATACTGAAGGACATTTGAGAGAGAGAGAAAAAGAATACGAGCATTTCAGGAACAGTGGCAGAGAGGCCTCAGTGAATGGGGCAGACAGTGGAGTGGAACAGAAAAATAAACATCCAATGGCAGAAAAAGAGAATAGCAGAAATAAGGCAGAGAGGATTGACTGTAATCTCTAGTATAGATGGCCTTGAAATATTAACAGAGAGAAACACAGGCAGAGTAGATCAGGAGATAGG
>PVJX010000784.1:0-28473 GCA_004027295.1 Dolichotis patagonum
ATATACAAGTAGAGACTCATGCATGTGTAGAGCTTATAAACAGTTTACGAGAACCAACTATATAACACATGTTGAAATGAACAACTACTTTGAAGAAAAAGAGACACTACAATACCCAGTGCTGATTCCATAATGTCATGATGTGAAGTCCAGCAAAACTATCACTTTTTGTTCAAAGTGATCTTAGCTTGCTTTGCTTTGTTTAAGTTCAACACACATTAAGGTATGGACAGCTGTTTTGAGGAGAATGACAGACACTATGACAGCCATTCTTGGCTTCCCTAATGTCTGGTCTTCAAGACCTGAAATGCCCTCCTTGTCCTGCTCAGATCAATTCCATACTAGGTTGTTTCATGTGAATTCCCTGTATGTGACAATATGGACAACTATTTGGAAGAAAACAAGAGTCAATATGATAGAGAGTGAATATCTCCGATTGTCTAGTTTTCAAATTTTTGTCTCTTACATTGCTTTCTTGTGATCCACTTTGCTCTGTTTTGTTGTGTTTATTTTTACCCATTTGATATAATTGCATGTATATTTGAGTGGGTAAGATGGATGACCATATTGCTGTTTTTGTCAGATCGTGGAGCAGAACTGTTAACAGTCTCACTGTTTGAATGTCTACTTTACATGTGTTAACTTTGTAAATTGAACAACTATTTCCAAGAAGTCAGTATGTAATTTGTCAAGCAATAATTTCTTAGGTTTTTTTTGTTGTTGTTCTTTTCCTTTTTTTCTTTGAATACTTTATTGTTGCTACCCTTTATTCTGTTTTGTTTTGTTTTTTTCTCTTTAAATAAAATTATTTTTTTAAAAAATCATATCTTCAAAGCCCTTTTACCATAAAAGATCATGTTCACATGCTCCAGGGATGTGTGTGTGAGTCATTACTTAGACTACCACGCCTTTCTAGGTAGACTTTTAAAACTTTTACTTGAGCCTAGCTGGGGGCCAGGAGTCATTGCCATTAGGTTTGACGCTGGTAGCAAATAACTAGAGTCCAACAAATAGCTTGAAGTGTCTACATTGAATACTACTAGTGGCAGCTTAAAATACATGTAAAATTAACATGCACAATAATAGTAGAACAAAAAACAGGAAGGAAGGAAGAAGAGATAGCATTTTCAATGGTTTGGGTGTTGTGGGGAAATTACATGTGTTAATAATATATTAATATGGTGGTATCATCATTGAAGAAAGAATGAAATGCTTAACTAGTAATCTCATAAAAAGGAATAATAGAAAAAATCAATAAAGCAAAATAGAAGACAGTAAAGAATACAAAATGGTAAAATGAATGGAAAACCAATAAGATGATGATATATTTATTCCCAAATATACAAATAATTTTATTAAATATTAACAGAAAGCTTCATTTTAAGGTCAAAAATCATCATATGACCAAATATTACAAACTGTAGGCCAAGGAACTCCAAAGGCCTTCTCACACTTTGGGCACATTGGAAGATTTTAAAATTTCATTGGAAGTAGCAATCCTTGACCTCTCAATTCCTATGTAAATTACAAACTGCTAGCTAAGAGTAGCCACTGATTTCAACAGTAGATCATCATAGGTTCCTTTTTTGGAAGATCTTTTTTTTATTTTGAAAGGAAAGAAAAACAGAAAAATTGAGAACCAAACAAACCATCAAAACCAACAACAAAAGCAAAATGACAGCAACAACAACAAACAATAGTGATATAGGATTTCAAAACAAGACGATAGGAATTTAGCAATGGTTGTTATATTGCATATTGTTATCTTTAAAATAGTTGCTAATATTGCCAGATACAGGCATTCAAGATTGATCAAACAATATAATTTCCCTTTGAACAGCCATAAGGAAGGATAAACTCGAGGCTTTTATAGGTAAATGGATGCAACTAAAGACCACACTTATAAGTGAAATAATTCAGACTTGCATGTGTAAACATCGGATTGTCTAGCTAGTGTAAGACACTGAAAGTATAAATAAGATGCAGACGTTCAGTAGATACAGTAACAGGGAAAGAAACTGCTCAAAGGCAGATCTTTGTAAACATGGAGTTTTAGTGATTGCTATAACAGAAAAAATACTGTGTGAATATTAATGTGGAACAGGAAATGAATGAGCTGGCAGTTTCCAATATGATTACAAGGTTTGAGAAATTCTTCAGTGCCCCTCATCCCATTATTAAATAATTCTGAAGGACATGAAACTTAATCGGTTTGACTTATTTAATAAGTAGAACAATTTTATGCTGCTTTTAGACTATAAATGCCATGAAAAAAGTTACTGAGACTCTAGGGTTACTGAGAACTAACTTCAGAAACCTCAGTCATAGTTAATTAAAAGTAAAAATTGGATCCAACCAAAATGGATAGGACACATGTTCAGATTCAAGATGTATGACTATAAAAAGGGTAGAAACATACCAACCAAAAGCAAAACAAAGCCCGTTTGGCAATAGTGACATTGTGCCAATCTTATGCTTAAATTACCAGTACATGTTTACATTTAAAATAATTATTGATATATTGGGGATTAAGTGTACTATCTTGTTACTTGATTTTTATTTTCTTCATGAATTAGATGAAGTATAATTTGAGGGAAAATTTATTTCTGGAAATAAAGATATTGTATTATGATGAAGAGTTGACTTTCCACAAAATATGGCAATTTAAGTTGTGCTATCATAATATAATCTCAAATTATATAAAATAAATGATGGACAGAAGTTGAAATAGGTAAATGTACAATAAAATGAAATATTTTAACACAACTCTTTTAGCATCTGGTAGAATGAGCTGTCCCCCCAAAAAATACTCCAGGAAGTATCTAGATGATTTGTACAAATATACAAATAGATTGGACCTGAAAGACACACAAATCACTCTTCCATTACTGCACCATGTACACATTTTACAAATGATACGGTTACCACAGTTGACCATATGCTAAGTCATGAAACAAGAGTCTTATCTATTTTTAATAATTTCAAAAATAACTAATACATATATGGCTTTAAAATTCCCCAAAGGTTAGTAAATTATGCAAAACTGTTTCTAAACAAAATGAGTCAATGAAGAAATCACAACAGCAATTATAAGATATTTTGAATGGAAAAAATATGACATTGAAGCTTGTAGAATTCTATGTTTAGGATAAAATTAATGATCTTATGCAGCATTTTAGAGGCTATCACAAACAGAAATTTTAGATATCAGTAATCATGTCAAGAAATATATACTTAAATTTAAAAAAAAGAAAAACACAAAGCAAAAACAATTATATATATATATATATATATATATATATACTTAAAAGAATAAGAAACACATTCAAAGACAATACTAGTAAGGGATAAAATAAAAACAGAAGCAGAATCAACAACATGGAATAGTTACTTCCTTGGAGACTAGTGCAAATAATCTACCCTTCATAATCTAAATTAATTAGAAGTGTGGGGAGGAAAAGAAGTAACAACAACAAGAGACTCCCAAGTAAACCAAAATTATTATATTTTCCAACAGATATTTCTTTTTGATTAAATATCATTTGACTCTAGTAGTTTTATTACTCTAAATTAAACCTGCTAGGCCTCAAGGGAGGGAAGCTGTGTCTAATATTTAATTCATAACATACCTTAGAACAATATGCTTTCGTAAGGTAAAGTGCACTGTTGGTTGTTGAGTCTCTTCTGTTTTCTTCTTGGCAACACACTTGCGACAGTGCTGATGGCTACTGAGGGTCAGAGAGAAAGCTCATCACCCCCTTCCACTGGGGTGGATCGCCAGGGTAGAGGTGGGTGGGGACATGTATCAGTGCTTTGCGTTACACAAGAAAATGACGCAGGAGGCGGGGAGGATGCCCGAGTGTAGCCCTTCTGATCGCCTACATTCCAAGCTATGAGCTGGGGTTTCCCTTTCAGGGAAAGACTATACGCAGCATAATTGCCTTCAATATAGCAAAGCCTTGTTTTAATGGATAGATACTGATTTACAAAAAAAAAAAAAACCTTTTAAGCTCATTTTCAGCATACCTACTAAAGAAATTGATCCTTTTGCCATTATTAAAAAATGTTCTTTTTCTGCTGTGATCACATCTATAAAATATAACGGAGAGAAAAAGGAAATGGGCTGGGTGTTTCTCTTTTAACCTGCGTGTCCCTGTGGTCTCAATCTCCAGGACAGTGTGAAGCTCCAGGGCAGCTCTCATTTGCCAGGCCTACGAATCCAATCGCTGAGTCTGAGTTTCCCGTAGGAACATCTTTGAAGTACGAATGTCGCCCAGGTTACATCAGGAGACGGTTCTCCATCACCTGCCAGCGTAACTTAGTCTGGACAAGTGCTGAAAACTTCTGTCAACGTGAGTAACTCTGAACTAGAAACTCCTCTTCACCAGACATTTGTAAGGTGACTCAGTTGATTCAAATTCTAGAACTAGGACACGTATGACTTTACAACTTTACCTGTGTTGCATTATTTGTAAAGTCTTCTTGTATATGATCTCTTCATATCTACTTTGAGTTCCTGGTGCCTTGATTATCAATCAGTTTTATAAGAAAAAAGCATGACAAGGCATGATTGAGAGAAAATCCCCACTCACTTGGAGATGCTGTCCAATTTTCACTAAAACTAAGTGATAAATGATTCAGACGGGAAGTGTATTCAGTAACTGGAAGAAGAGAAAAATTCAAGCTGGTGAATAATACTAGTTTTAAAGTATAGCACTTTGGTAACAAATGAAGTATGTATGTTTCTGGAAGTTGCAAGGTGAGGATGAGGACGAACTTGAGGGGGGTCCTTTTGAAAGTGGTGTCCATGTGGTGGCTGGTCCTAAAGTAATCTAGTGAGTTTTCTCCAAGTGGCAAAATCTGTGAATGCAAATCCGTAGTCCACAGTCAGATTGGTACTCTATGTACTGTGATTTCTACATAGCTCTAAAATTCTGTTTCTTTTCCATAGGGAAATCATGTCAAACTCCTTCAGATCCTTTGCATGGCATGGTGACTGTAGCCTCAGACACCAAGTTTGGATCCCGAATTAGCTATAGTTGTAATAGAGGGTGAGTTGAGAGCAACATCTCATAGTGCAAGAGTTCCGGGACAGGAATATCACCTTCTAATCACATCTCAGAAATAACAACTAGCCTCTTACTGCCTGTTTTTTAACTCCTGACTTTAGTGAACAAAAGTATGACAAAGTTAGGGGACAAATTTATGTGCTTAGTTCAATTCCTGGTAGCCAAAACAACAACAACAACAACAAAATTTATGTGCTTGCTGGAAACCAGAGCAACTTTCCATTACTGTGAAAAAAATAAGAGTGATAATGTCAAGGGAAGAATGGTTTCTTTTGACTCATAGATTTTAAGGTCTCAGTCCATGCTCACTGGCCACACTGCTCTGTGCCTGTAGAGGCACCATACGTCGTAGTGAGAATTCATGGCGGAGGGGCCTCATTCACCTCATGGAAGCCAGGAAGCAGAGGAGCAGGAAGGGACTGGACTCCCAGAGTTTCACTGAAGGCCATGCCCACAGTGGTCTAACTTTCTTCTACTAGGCTCCACCTCTTAAAAGTCTCACCACCTTACAGTAGCATCACAGACTGGCAATGAAGGCTTTAACACATAGGCACATTCCAGATAGAAACTATTGCAGCACATGAGAGAGACAGTCACTGGGTAGGAGGATGTACTTTTACAGAAATAATCCTGATTTGGAACAGAGGCTGCTGCAAGCAAAGGAAGACATGGAGGAGAGAGAGGAGAGAGAGAGAGAGAGAGAGAGAGAGAGAGAGAGAGAGAGAGAGAGAGAGAGAGAGAGAACACAACATAATGACCACAAAGTGCATGACTTAAAACAATAGAAATGTTTGCTTCCAATCTTCCCTGGAGACCAGAAGTCCAAAACCAAGTGAAGGAGCCTCCCTTGCCTCCTCCACCTCTGGTAGCCTCAAGTCTTCCTTGGCGTATGGGAGCAGAACCACAATTTCTCTCTGTCTTCTTCCCTCTTTCGATGTCTTCCCTTGTTCTCTCTCTCTCTCTCTCTCTCTCTCTCTCTCTTTCTCTCCCCTCCCTCCCTCCCTCTCCCTCTTTCTCCCTCCCTCTCTCCTTCGTCCTCTCCCTCCCCCTCTCTCTCCATTGTCTTCTGTTCTATAAGGAAATCAGACATGTTAAATTAAGGCCCACCTGATCCTATTTCTCTAGAAAGTCACACTCACAGGAACCAGGGGTTACAGCATAAACATATCATTTTGAGGACAAAGTTTAACCCAAGAAAGTCACCTTAGTAAAGAAAGAGTAGATTTAAACAACGGCAAACATGTACACATTGATATAAAATATCTTACCCAACAAGAGCAGAATATACACTCTTTTTGAGTGCACGTGGATCCGTCTCTAAACTGCATGATGTATTAGACAAAAACAAATCTTTAAAAATTTAAGAAGGTTTAAATATATCAAGTATCTTTTCCAGGCACATGGTATGAAACTAGATACCAATAACAGGAGAAATAATCAAACAACAGAATCCTAAACAAACAATGGACCAAAAAAGAAATCAAAACACAAATATAAAATATCTTGACACAAATGAAAACTTACAGGATGTGGGAAAAG
Organism: Dolichotis patagonum; assembly: GCA_004027295.1. NCBI lineage: Eukaryota > Metazoa > Chordata > Mammalia > Rodentia > Caviidae > Dolichotis > Dolichotis patagonum. Next base: position 6,609 of record PVJX010000784.1, read on the forward strand.
AAATGTTAAGAACAAAGTTTATAATGAAAAATGTCTATCTTAAGAAAGAAAAAAACATGCAAATAAACAATTCATGTACCTCAAGGAACTAAAGAACAAATTAGACCCAAAGAAGGAAATAAATAATAAATGTAAGAACAGAAAGAGGCTACAAATACAGAAAAGACAACAAAACTTAGACTTGTTTTTTATTTTTTGTTTGTTGGTTGGTTTTGCTTTGTTTCTTTGAGACACAATCTCACTAAGTACTCCAGGCTGGCCTTGAACTCATGGCTATTCTCCTGCGTCAGCCTCCTGAGTGCTGTGGGATTACAAGCATGAGCCACCATGAAAGGCTCTAAGACTTGTTTTTTAAGATAAGCCAAAAACTAAACAATGAAAAAAAAGGGAAGGCTCAAAATCATAAATGAAATATGGGATAATACAACTAATTTCATTAAATAGGATAGATTACAAACTACTGTGAATAACTACACCCTAACAAATTGAATAACTTAGAAAATGGACAAATTCCATTTACTTAACAAGACTGAATCATGAAAAAAGAGAAAATGTGAACATTTTAATAAGTTAGGTAATCAATTCAGTAATCAAAAACTTCCATCAAAGAGAAGCTTAGGACCTGGTAGCTTCCCTGGTAAATTCTACCAAACATGTAAGGAAGAATTAACACCAAAACCTTAAAAAAATTTCCAAAAAGCTAAAGCATAGGGTACATTTTCAAACTTTTTCGTGAGTGCTACATTACCCTGACACAAAAACAATATGAGAACATTACATCTAAAGAAAATTATAAGACAGTATCCCAGAGGGACATAGATGCAAAAATTCCATGCAGAATACTAGCAAACAAAATTCAGCCAAAAAAGTGGACCATAACTTGTGATCAAATAACATTTATTTCCGATATGCAAGGATAGTTTAATATGTGCAAATCAATAAATGTGGTATGTCACCATTAACAGGATGGATAAAAATAATATGGCCATTTCAATAGACACAGAAAATTATTTTTCACAATTTCACATCCTCCTATAATAAAAACTGACCAAATTAACTACAAAAGGAATGTACGTGGGTATGATAAATGCCATTTATCAAACCCACAGTTGACATTATACTTAATGGTAAAAAGCTGAGTTATTCTTTTGTGATTAGTAATATGATCAGAATGTCCATTCTTACCACTTCTATATAATATAGTATTGGAACCTCTAGCCAAAGCAATTAGGCATGTAAAAGAAAGAAAAGTCCCCCAAATTGAAAAGGAAGAAGGTAAATTTTTCTTTTTGTAAACAATAGATAGAAAATTCTAATGATTCCACTGAAAAACTGTTAGAATTGATCCACAAATCCAGTGCAACTTCATAATACAAAAATCAACATGAAAAGTAGCATATCTACACATTAACAATGAAATACCTCCAAATAAAGAAAACAATGCCACTTGTAATAGCATCCAAAATATAATTTAATCAGAATAAGTTTAACTACAGAGGTGAAAGAGCTCTACATTCTATAAAACATTATAGAAAAAATTGAAGGAGACAAAAAACATATGGAAAGATATCTTGTGTTCATAGATTGGAAAAATAGGTATTGTTAAAACTTCCATTGTACGTTTAATCAACCTACAGATTCAATATAATCCCCATCAAAATGGCAATGGCATTTTCCAAAGTACACAAGACAATCCTAAAATTCGTATGGAAACACATAAATGTTGAGTAGCCACAGCAGTGATACAGAAACAGAACAAAGCTGGAAGCATACACTACCTAATTTCCAAACACACGACAAAGCTAGCTATCAGAACAGCATGGGAGTGGCATAAAAACAGATACATGGACAAATGGTACAAAATAGAGGCCCAAAAATAAATCCACGCACTTACAGTCAATCGGCCTTCTACAAAGGCGGCACGAACACACACTGGGGGAAAGGCAGCCTCTGAAGCATGTGGTGTTGAGAAAGCTAGATACCCACCTGCTGAAGAAGAAGGTAAACTTAGCTCTCGTGATTTATAAAAAATTAATAAAATAGAGAATTAAATGCTAAGAATTGAAACTCAAAATTACTAAAAGAAAAGAAATTTTAGAAAAGTATTAAAAGAAATTAGTAAAAGAAAAGTTTCTTAACATTCGTCTCAGCAATGGTTTTTCTGGATGCAACCCCCAAAGGCTGTAAGTATAATAAATTGTATTTATAGTATGTGTTTTTACTATGTCCCTTACACATATGTGCGTGTGTAACTCTTTCTTGTACTCAAGAAGTAGAGTTGGCAGAAATAACTATAATTTACCTTAGATTAGAAAACTGTTCCGTATGATAATAAAAAAAAAAAATCCAGTTGAGAAGGCATAAAGAAGAAATCGGGGCCAGAGATTTAGCTCAGTGCCGCAGCGCCTGCCTGGCAAGCATGAGGTCCAGAGTTCCATTTCTGATACAAGCACCCACACAGCCCCCCACCAAAAAGAAGAAGAAATTTAAAAAGCCCAAAGAAAGATGTGAAATTTGGAACACAATAGTGCTTTGACAAGTAGAAAAAGCCCGGTTGGCTGTAAAATTCCTTTGAAGTATACATGAAGTGTGTGCATTACCTGTATACTAAGCATGTAACAGCCCTTATTCTGTCCTCTAGGCACCGACTTGTGGGCTCCTCCTCTGCCACGTGCATGCTGTCAGGCAATAATGTTGCCTGGGATAGTGAACCACCTTTTTGCGAGAGTAAGTGGGGACATTCCTTCTTATTATGTGTGCTAATAGATTCTAACTTTCCTCCGGAATTACAGATTTGTTTGTATGTGGTACTGGGAACCAAACCCAAAAACATGTACATACTAAGTAAGTGTTTTACCACTAATCTGTTCCTCTATCCCTACAAGAAATTATAAATAGATTTACGCAATTCCTTTTTGCAGTCTGTCCTTCAGATAGCAGAAGACAGCTATAACGTTCTCCAATATTCCCCTGGTGTCCTCGGCAACCTGTCTCCTTAAGTTTTCCTTTAATGCTGGAATGCGCCTTTTTTTCATATGGGGCCTTAAATGAATACAAACCTTCAAATCTTATTTTTAATTCAGTTAACTTGGAATTAAGTTGGTTCTATAATTTCAACTATAGTTAGTCATTCAACCTGGCTTATTAGTAAAGATTACTAAAGCTATGGGCAACCCAGCACTCTCACAACCTGGGGATTCAACAAAACTTAAAAAGCACAGCACACTTTTGTTTTATAAAAGTTCTTTATTCTTATATTTCCCCCAATAAATGTATTAAATATTTGTGTTTAAGATGTTTAATGTTAAATATTTGTATTAGAATATTTTATTTTAGGCCATGGCTTGACTTTTTACTTTCTTATGATAGCACACTACAGAACAGAAAGTCAGAATTTACTTTGACCCCTATCTTGGGATATAAACTTAGGAAATAATGTGGATCCTTTTCACGGAGTTCACTACATATTTTTCATTACAGCATTCTTTATAAAAGTAGAAATTTTAAAGTAGCTTAAGTTCACTATATGTTTCAAACTATGATTTGGAAATAATCTACTGAAAGGAAAAAGGTAAGTTAAAATGATTCTAAACAATTTCCTAAGAAACTTAAAATATCCATACAAAATTATGAAAAATGCATCTACACAGGTGAGTGTTACAAAATAATAAAAATACATGTAGAAGTACTTAAAATGTACATTTTATTGGAAGAAAGAATCAGGACAGATAACTCATGGGTAAGATCTCATGTCATTAAAAGATAATGCATCAATGCCTGCATCTCTGTTTTTATCTCAGGCTCTATTCTATAAACTTCCCTACAACTAACCCTCAGTAGCCAAAGCTTTAAATGTGGGAATGTGTTAATAAACTATGTCTCTTTTGTACTGATACAAACCAAGCTTCCATTCACTAGGCCTAGATCTCTTCTGCTTATACAAATTAAGGGACACTGCAATCACTTAGCTAGTGACAAAGATCTCAGCAGCCAATCGGCATGATTGCTGTTCCAGTGAAAATATACAGGTACACAAATGTCCAATGGTTTAAGATAATTTACATTTTTCTAATAACTTATGATGCTTTTTCTATGCTGACCAGTATATGCTCATCAACATTTTTATACGCCTGCAAAGTACTGTTTTGAACCTCGTGCCAATTATTTACTGGTCTGTTTTACACTTTTGTTTTATAAAAGTTCTTTATTCTTATATTTCCCCCAATAAATGTATTAAATATTTGTGTTTAAGATGTTTAATGTTAAATATTTGTATTAGAATATTTTATTTTAGGCCATGGCTTGACTTTTTACTTTCTTATGATAGTTTTTGATAATTGAAGTTCTACATTCGGCAGGGAGAAGGGCTGGAAATTGAACCCAGGGCCTCTTGTGTTAAACACACACGATCTACCTTGAAGCCACACTCTCAGCCCTGAGGTTCTATATTTTAATATTGGTCAATTTATGAATATTTCCTTTTAACTTCCTGCTTTTGCTGCTCCATTTTAGCAATCCTGACCTGTTATACTCTAGTCAGTCATTCAACCTGTTTATTGTTCTGTCTTCATGATTAAGTGCATGATTTGTGTGGAGTGTGGTTAAGTTTTAGCGAGTTCTGTCTGATTGTCATAGTGGATAGGCTTTCAATCTAATGCCGTTTATTATAAAGATCATTCCTTGAACACTGCAGTATAACAGAGTCATAGCTGTAAGTCAGATGACCTTATATGTTGGTCTTATTCCAGACAGATACTGTTATTTACCCACTAAATTACTATATTAAGTATCATTATATTAAGATTTGTTATCCGGTGTCATATCTTTTAACTATGTCATTCTTCTAGATTTGCTTGATGGTTCTTGGACCTTTGCTTCTCCATAAAAATCTAGAATTGGCATGTCAACTTCCACAAAAAGAATCCTGCTTGAATTTTTATTAAGTTTCTATTAGTTCAGTAAATTGATTTATAAACAATTAACATATTTGCATGTTAACTTCTAGATTCATTAGCATGATACACTTATTTTTTAAATATTTAATTTCTTTCAGTAATATTTGCTAATTTACATTATAGAAATATTTTACATCTTCCATTAGACTTACTCCTAGTATTATTTTTTAAAGTTTATTGTATTTGTTTGACCTTGGATCCAACAATCTTGCTAAATGTATTTATAAGTTCAACAGTTTATCTGCATATTTTTTAAATTTGCTGCATAATTTGTTTTCAGGTTAAGTATTTAGAACGTTTAAATTTATTATGGTTACTGATATAGTTAGGTATAAGTCTAACACCTATTTTCTATTTGTTTCATATTTTGCCCCTTTATTCCTCATTTCTCACATTTTTAAAATTAATAAAGTATTTTTATTAGTCCAAATGTTTTCCTCATTTTGCTATCTTTATTTTGCTATCTTTTTTTGCTATGAGTTTTGCTATCTTTATTTTGTTATTCTTTTATTTTTGATGAGTGACCTAGAAACAGTTTGCATCCTTGAGTTTTACAATCTAAATTAAATTCTGTTTTTACTAATTCTAGGACAATGCAAACAAAACCCAAATAGTTTAACTCCAGTTATGTCCTCCTGCCACTTCTCTATTGCTATCCTTGTATTCCACCAAAAATTATTTTTATTTTTATAAAAACATTTATTTTAGTTATTTTAAGTATGTAACTAAAATTTCCAGTATCAATAATCCTATTGGGTCTATTTTTATCATCATTGATTTTGCTGGTTCTTATGCAATGTTACCTCTTCAAGTATCTGGTTATCTTTGTGCATCAGGAATTCTGTTTGAAAATTTGTCTGAGGAATAATTTCAATTTTGCTTTTTGCATACTGTTATCCTCCTAATAGATGCTCAGACTACGGGCCCCAGGCCTGCAAAGTTAATCAAACTATACAAGCATTCAGTTGTTTTTGTACCTCAGTTGCTATCAACTCAGCCTGTCCTCTGAACCAGCCAGTTGCTTACTGGCGGGAGCGGGAGGAGGTTCTTGGTTCTCTGCCCGTGCCGGGTTGGCTCAGCAGAGGGGTGATATAGTTTCTCTCTCCTGGGCCCTGCGTGGCTTGCGCTGCTTGCCAAAAGGGCAAAGTGGCTTCTTGATTTTGATGTGCTCCCTCTAGACCCAGCATGGTGAATATTTGCACCCAAAGACACCCGCAAACTGGGACCACTTTAATCAAATCTCTGAGACTATGATTTTTGGCGCCACCTACAGTCTTTGAAGAGTATTTCCAATCTTTGAGAGGTTATTTTTTACCTTTAGTTCTCACACCCTAGTCCTTATTGTCCCAATAAAGGGACAGGTCTCTCATTCTTGGCAAGCCCTGGGACTCCAGGAGATTAGCAAAGGTCAGTTCCATCCGTCATCTGCTTCCTTCTGGTTCAGCTCTCCATTCCCAGGGGGAAAGCAGATCAAATGCCCACTCTTGCCTGCATTTTTATGTCTTTTCAACCTGGAGTTTTCCACCCTGCATCTTCATCTTCTCCCTTCCCTGGTCCCAGTAAATGCTTCACTATCTGGTTAGCTCTCTGGGCTTCACAGATACATTCTCTAAATTTCCAACATTAAAATGCCTTTCTTGGGACCAGTAGAAGTATTATTTGATGTGAATTATTAAGATTACTATTACTACAGGCAGAAGCTTCCTTAAGTATTAAAATTCTTAATGTTGGGTGCTTTGTAGTGCTGGTTGACATTATTTAGTTCTAGCTTATAACTATACAGTATACTACATACTATTCCTACATTTTCAGATGTGCATAGGGACTCCGGACAAATATATCATCCCTTTTACATGGACATCATTTTATATTATCAGGCCTAAGCTTGATAAAGTGAACGAATAAAGTTTCTGTCTTTGACATGTTGTGAACCCTCTGAGCTTATATTTGGAAGTCTGTGTTTCTTAAAAATGTGATGGAACTTATAGGAAGATTTTTCTGTTCTTACAACTTTCTTGGCCAATTCTGGCTTACTTTATCTTCTTGAGTGGATATTAGTAATTTATTTTTCCATTTCTATCATCTAGATTTCTAAACTGTATAATATATTGTTGTCTGAGGTTTCATAAATATTCTCAGATATTTTTTCAAATATGTTGATTTCTTACTCCCTATATATTTGAAATTTCATACTATTCCTTTTGGCAAAAGTTTTTATCATTTTTTTAAAAAACTATACTTAGCAACCAAGAAAAAAATTAATAAAACAAGGGTAAAAGAGGAAAACTGTGTAAACGCTATAACCACATAATCTAAGAGCTATTTAAAACTGAAAAGACAGTTATATTAATAAATGCAAATGTTTACAGTAGGAAAGGCAGAACATGAGCTATTATGCCAAGATAAGTAACAACTTTACAAAACTTACCTACATACTAGCAAATATTAAAAGCAAATAATGAATAAAAATAGTTTACAAGCTCATAAGATTGTTCTCCCTCATTATACAAATTCATTTTATTTAACTTGCTCACCCTTTTTGCAGGAATTCCTTGCAAGCCACCTCCAGCCATCGCTAATGGCGATTTCTCTAGTATCGACAGAGAACATTTTGTGTACGGAATGGTGGTGACTTATCACTGCAAATCTGGACCAAGAGGAAAGACCTTTGAACTTGTGGGGGAACCCAAAATATTCTGCACCAGCCATGACAATGAGGTCGGCGTCTGGAGCGGCCCTGCCCCTCAGTGCATTGTACCTAATACATGCACACCTCCCCATGTGAACAATGCAATCATGGTATCTGAAAACAAAAGCCTATTTTCCTTACATGAAACTGTGGAGTTTAGGTGTCAGCCCGGCTTCGTCATGACCGGACCCTCCATAGTGCAGTGCCGGGCGCAAAACAAGTGGGACCCAGGGTTGCCAAACTGCTCCACAGGTCAGTCTCCATGGGATTGGTGAGCAGCCCACAGCGATAGAAGTTGCTGGAGGACCAGGAGATTGCTTTGTTTGGGAGGAGAGCGTGTGGGGAATGTGTTGTGTGAGTCAGTTTTCTTGGAGGAGGGGATCTCTGTGTGTGTGTGTGTGTGTGTGTGTGTGTGCGCGCGCGCGCGCACAGGTATGTACATTGAAACTGAGAAGCGAGCTAAACCTGAGCCATGGATGTGAACTTAGAACAGTTCAGAGTTCCTGTGCATGCATCACTCTGCAGCCTCCACCTTGAGTATACTAATCAGTAACATGCAGCGAGTGATTCATTCGGCCAGGAGCTACACGATAGGCTCTGTGTGCATTTCATCCTTAAAACAAAACTGGGAGGCACTTGCTGTTCATTCCATGATTTACAGACAGTGCATCTCAGAGAGGTTAGACCATTTCTCAGATGAAACAGGCCGAAGGCCACAACCCCATTCTGCCTGTCTCTAGACCACTGGCTTCACAGCATACAACTCAGATTGTTCAGGAATGAGGGGTTCAGGGAGGCATAGACTATACACACGTGGGAAGGAGCAGCACCAGGAGGAGGCAGCACTGCCAGCAATGGGGGGCTACTGTCACTGCAGGGTTGGAGTACAGGTGTCTACACTCAGGCTTCAGGGGCCACCTCTGCTCCCAGGATATAACCAGTCTTGCGGGAGCCAGAGTCACTGGCATTGGGAGAGTCAGAGGGTGCTGACAGGGTCCTTCGAGCCACTTCTAGAGACAGAATGGCTTCTGTGCTTTTCCTACCTTTTAGTTTGTATATGCTTCTGAAGAACAGACCTACCCCAAAGCTCGGCAGACGAAGCCATTGCAGTTTTTAGGCTTTTAGCAGGGTAGTCAGAGGAGAGTGAGGTCGTCAGGACTGGGGTATGAGGGAGTCACTGAATTTCTAATCAGAACAGTGCTTAAACAACGCATCACAGTGCATTTATTAACATTGGGGTGATGATCCCAGAAAACCCACCATGTAACAGCAGAGTATCTGTGCTGTCCTTAAGGGCGTCATTTATTTTATACTAACACCCCATTTAACACTAGAGAAAACTGAAGCCCAGAGAGGCAGAAACAACTGAAGAAAAGTGCAAATGATTATTTTTTCACTCAATTTTATAAGGCCTACAGGCATCTTGATTCCCTTTGTTCAAACAACTCCTATAAAGGAGCAGAGACAACATGCAGTGACACTCTTCCATGTGTACCCACCTTCTTGTTAGGGGGACTATGGACTTTTTAGGCGTCCCTGTCCAGGGGACTTTCATTTGGTAATGAGAATGGATGAAATGGCCCTTGGGAGAGATGGGAAAGCAGAGCAGACCAGACGCAGGGTCCTGTTTCTTGCATCAGTGTGAAAGCTGAGTGGGGAGTTTGTCACATTGCACATGGACAGGGGCACTCCCTATTGCCTGAAAGGTACAACTAGGAATTGGTAATGCCTGTCTGCAAAGGAAGTAGGAAGGTTTACAAACCCATCAATCCTAACAGTTTTGTTTGGCTGAGCAGAAATTGGAAGTACTCCCGAAGTAACTGTGACTGTATACACCATGTGACCACATACACCATGTGACTAGGTGTATGCTTTGGATGGAAAGCAGTACACGGAGGACGACCCCCAGTCACAGCTCAGCTGTGTATTAGTGTTGTCACTTTTAGCAAGATTTCCCCCCACCTTATATGTGTGCAAGTGTGCAAGTGTATGTGTTTGTCTGGTCGCCAGTGAATGTAGGAGTCACTAATTTTTTACACACAGACTGTAATTGCGATATTCCTGGTTAGTTCACCATTGAGGAAAAGTGGGTTTCCTACTTTGATTCTTTTTCCCAGTATGTCAGCCTCCCCCCATAATCCCACATGGTCAGCACACCCCAAGCAACGAGGACTTCTCGCCTGGGCAGGAAGTGACCTACAGCTGTGAGCCCGGCTATGACCTCTTGGGAGCTGCCTCTCTGCACTGCACACCCCAGGGGGACTGGCGCCCCGCAGCCCCATCCTGTGAAGGTGCGTGGACACTGGGCTGGTTTTCAGGTCATGCGCTTTAGCCTTGCGTGGTAGGCTCACTCCAGTTTTGTCTTCTGTCCTAGTGAAAGTCTGTGATGTCCTCCCAGACCAGCTTCCCAACGGCCATGTGCTGTCTCCACCTAATCTCCAGCCTGGGGCAAAAGTGTCTTTTCAGTGTGACAAAGGGTAAGTGTGTGGCTGCCTGCCCATCTGGACAACAAAATTGAGAAGAAAAATTTATCCAAGAAAGAAGGTTGGGAGTGGCCTTCAAAAAGGAGACCTAAGGCCAGGCATGGTGGCACACAGTTATGATCCCAGCACTAGGAAGGCTGAGGCAGGAGAATCGCTGTGAGTTTGAGGCCACCCTGTGCTAGATAGTGAGACTGACTCAAAGACAAACAAAAAATGAGAGCCAGGCTTGGTGGTGCACACCTGTTCTTCCATCACCAGCAGGCTGAAGCAGGAGGGTCCCTACAGGCTTGAGGCCAGCCTGGGCTACTTAGTCAGTTCAAGGCCAGACTGAACTGCCATTGAGACCTGTCTCAGGCTAAAAAGAGAGACAGACAGACAGACAGACAGACAGAGAGAAGAAGAGACGTGTGGTGTTGTGGCTGCTTGGTGGCCTGTAGCAATTCAGAATGGCTATCTTTCAAGGCCCTTTCACTTTGGGGAGGCCCCAGCAGTGACATGGTGCTGGATCTGGTGAAGAAGGTGGGTGAGGGCAAGGTCGTACTGTAATAGCTTTTTGGACAGAAATTTCCACAAAGATTTTGTGTATTTTAGGACATGGAGGTGGCCACAAAAAGACACTGAACTGCTTCAGAAAATGGCAAATTGCTGGGCTGCGTGTGTTTGAAGTGAGGAGCAGGATTTTGAGATGCATTAATGGCCATGTGTCTCTTACTGTAGTAAACTTTTAAATTATGAAGCAGTCACTGTATTTTTCATTATACCTTATACATGACAAAGATATTTATTATGATATATTACATAAAATTAGAGAATGATGCTAATCAAATTCTCCCAGAACTCAGTGCGAAAGGCTAAAGATTAAAGAAAAGAGGAAGCATGTGTAATGCATAGTAGAATCTAACATGCATGTAACAAAACGTGCAGGGAAGATAAATTAAGGCCATGCTTAGCTATGACTAAGGAAAATGATGTACGTCAGGGATAGGGAAAGTGCTTTATAATCCACAAACAAAACTCTAACTTATGGTCAGAGATTTTTCTCAGTGGCGCAGCTCCTGCCTGGAAACTGTGAGGTCCTTAGTTTAATTCCCAGTACCCACCCACCCCCAAAATTTAAAGTATGGTACCTACAAAAGAATGAACTTCCATTACTACCACCTGGGTCCCCTGCATCTCTGAAATGTGGAAGACATGGTGTGCCAGGGGCTGAATTAGGGTTCACACCTAGAGATGCCTGGAACTCAGGATCTAAGACCCCAAAGGGTAATATGGAAGAGCACTTCCCAGCAAGGAAGGTACACCCAGGCAGGCCATAAAGGAAATTTTAGAAACGTAAATGGTGACTTTCCAATGAAACGCTAGTGATGTTGAAAGGAACACATGCACAGAAAGCTGGGGTTAGCTATTTTTCACAAAGTTATGAAGCTGGATACAGTGCCAGAACTACTTCTCTTAGAGTGAACCATTATACTACAATAATAATTTCCTAACACTCTAGTTCTAGAATTGTCAGCGCAACTGGAAAATGGGAGAAAACAGAAAACACACGCCACAGTTATATTATTTGGAGCAGCAGATTATACATGCTTTAACAGTAAAATTCAGAAGCTAGGTTTAAATATATGTGAGATATGTGGATATACAAATAGAGGTCACATTTGTTTCACAGGCACACATATGACATGGGAAAAATGGGATCTTAGCTTCCAATTTATTAGCAGAAATGGAACACCTGGTCCACATAGCAGGGAGAGGCAAAGACAAGGAGCAGAGAAGGCCACATCCGTGTCCTGGGTCAGAGCTCAATGCCCTGTGCTCAGGGCAGATCAGGTGCCTTCATGGCTTCACTGGCTGTTGTGACACATGTGAAAGAGGCGGTTGAAGAATGACAGAGGGGGACCAGCCTGTTGAGTTCAGTCCATTTGGGCTAATCTCCCCGTCCAACGGCAAAAACTTGTGAGTTCTTTCAAAACTACCAAAACTGCGGTTTTTCCAAGAAAGATGCCTCAAAGGGTGTAGCCAATGTGAAATGTTGTAAAAATACACAGACACTGCTGTATCACACAGACACACACACAGACACACACACACACACACACTGAAGAAAGACAGAAATTATCAAACATGTAGGGAAGCTGTTTTCTTTTTGTGCCTGGTACAATCCGTGATGAAGCCAAGACAGTAAGAAGGAGAAGAGTGCATGAGGAGTTACAGAAACCATATCCACTTCAACAAGGAGAGTGTAGGAAGCAGTCAGAAGCTGGGTGCACCAGGGAGTGTAGCCCCGCTTTTAGACCACCCCCCACACTGCATTCTTTCCGATTGGTCAGACACGCCAGCCAGCAAGGAAGTTGAGACTGAGTGTACACCACCGCTGTTTGCATGTCTGTCCTTTAGGTATCGACTCATTGGGAAGTCATCTGCTGAATGTGTCCTCTCAGGAAATAGTGTCACTTGGGACACAGAGCCACCGACTTGTGAACGTAAGTTGAAGTCTCTTTGCCCAGTTTGCCCCATCATTTGATCCTAGAGTTTTCCCCACGCAGTATAGAAAAAATATATCTCATGCCTCTTGGAAATTTTATCCTCCTAATATCTGAAGAATTCAGTAATATCCTGAATATTGTTTGCAGCATTACAAATTTCTACACGCACCTGGTATTTCCTCTTGGTGAAATAAAATTTATTGTAAGCTATGGTGGTCACTCAGTATCTGTAGCAGGTGAATCTCTGATCTATTCTGCAGAGCTATGGTTACTAATCCGTCTATAAAATGGTATATTATTTGTATATAACCTAGCATATCTTTCTATACACTCTAAATCTTCTCTGGTTCACTTGTAACTAGTGCAATGTGAATGCCACATAAATTGTTGTCATGCTCCATTTTTTAGTGAGTGATGACAGGAAAAATTCTGTGCATGTGCAGAATATTTTTCAAATATTTTCAATACTCGGTGTATTGAATCTGTGGATTAAGAACCTGTGACTTTGGAGAACTTATAGTGAAGTACTGAATTCTTTTTGAATAGCTCAACTTCCACTTCGGTGAGTGGAACACTTCCCAATTTGTAGGGCACTGTGTTCACTGAAGTAAACATAGAGCTAGTGAGAGCAGCCCTGCTCCTCTCCCCACCTCTGCACATCACCTGGTGTGTGGAAGGCATGCAGCTCCCCCTGCTTCTTGGCCCTTGTCTGAACAGTGCCATCTTCCCTGACAGTGGTGCGCCAGTGAGCGCCCTGCACACAGAGGGCAGAGAGGAACGAGGGAGCCAGGCACAACTGCGGTTTAATAAGGAGCGTGAAAAGCTGTAATCCTGGGTTATGTGGCTTCGTGAGGAACAATAACTGCAAACATAACTGGTGGAAGGATGAGTGGGAACACGTGCTCTGGAAGAGCAGAGACTGTGGGCCAAGGATCAGAACCCCTAGTTGTGTGCCTCCCTTGCTCCAGGGTCCACAGTCTGTAATAAACTCTAGGGAGCCGTCATGAGTTCTTGCCAAGATGCTGAAACACAGATGTGACCTGTATTGCTCTTCATGGATAAGCACTGGGGGAATCTAAATGTTGAGCATTTTCCAAACAGTATTTTGGAAATAATCTGCTGAGAGGGAAAAGGTGTGTGTTCTAGTGAACACAATAAGAGTTTACATATGCCAAACTGAGGTAGATCGGAGAGACACCTCTGTCCGATGGAATTGGATAGAATATCCTTGTACTGGATATTGCTCAGCCTGATCAAAAGTATGTACAAAAAGCCTGTACAAAAGTATGTTTTGCGAGGGGCTTGTGTACGTGTTTAAAAAATTTAAATTAAACATTTGGCAGTGGTTCTTTGTAGGTAGTAGCCTTAAAGATAATTTTTATTCATCTATATTTTGTAAAATTATGCTAATAATTTTGCAAGGTCTTATATATTTTCCTACTTTATTTCAAAGAAATAAATAAGTTCCTAATGAGGTATATGTGCCAAAGTAATAGGAATATTTTATTTGTCCTACAAGGAAAATGCCTAGCAGTGTGTTTTCAGCTCACAATTACATTTGCCTTTACAGCTCGCTTTGCTTCATATCATTTCAGGAGTAGCATTTATAATACACTTTTCCAGTTCTTCTGCATGGTGGGGCTTCAAATTTCTACCTTTTCTTGAGTTAACATGGACAAAATATCCTTACTTCTAATACGTTCCCTTTCAAATTTGCATAAGTGGAATACCTTACACTGTTTTTATTACATCTCAATCTGTGAATAGGGTGTCTACTATATGTAATATAACTGTGGGTTGCTGTTTCAATTAGTTCTGCTAGAGTATTTTGTGTTTACTTGTAGGGTGACGATGTTGTGCTGTATACTTCACCTTACCAGTTACCAACACAGTAATGTAAAATGCTCTCTGTAGAGAGAAGTGAATTATAGTGGTGAAAACACATAATTAAGTTCTCATTTAAACTGACAAATAAAAAGAATTAAACACAAAGTGACAAATAAAGGTGTGATGTAAGAGGATACAGATACATTTCTTGCAATAATGTTAACTTAGAGGTGCACATAATACTCTGGTTAACTAATGTGCCACTGCACAAAAATATGTCTCCAAATTGGCAAAGATCAGGTAAGGACAGCATTGTCAATACCTAGGGTGATTTGGGTTTTTTATTTTAAGTTTGGTTACCAGGCTTTTTAATTAAGTATAGCTTTAGAAATGAGAAATTTATTAATTTGCTATCTCTTTTGTAGAGATTACTTGTGATCCACCCCCAGCCATTGCCAATGGGGAGTTCTTGAGCACCAACAGAGACAGTTTTGTGTATGGGACGGTGGTGACCTATCACTGCAATCTTGGAGCAAGGGGGACCAAGCTCTTTGAACTTGAGGGCAAGCCCAGCATATCCTGCACCAGCAACAACAGCCAGGTCGGCGTCTGGAGCGGCCCTGCCCCCCGGTGCACGGTACCTAGCACGTGCACACCTCCCCGCGTGGACAATGCAGTCATGGTATCTGAAAACAGAAGTGCATTTTCCTTACATGAAATTGTGGAGTTTAGGTGTCAGCCCGGCTTCGCCATGAGCGGACCCTCCAGGGTGCAGTGCCAGGCCCCAAACAAGTGGGGACCCCATTTACCAAGCTGCTCCATGGGTGAGTCTGTCTGGGACTGGGGCTTGGCCCACAGGCTGCAGAGTCATTGAGGACCAGGAGATTGGAGTTGTTACTGATGTGTGGCAAGCAGCTTGGGCTGGCCAATCAGAGGAGAGCAGCTGTGTTTTTGCATGTGCATGTCCACTTACTTGCATGCATGTACACTCTGAGAACAGCTTTTACAGCCAAGAAGGGAGCTGCTGGGAACTGTCTCGCTGAATAACTTTCAGAGCAAATACTAGCTGATTATCTCTGTGATAGCAAAGAGTGCCATGGACTTTCTGGGCAGCCACATGGTAAACACTTTCATACACATGCAGTGTCATTGTCACTTCACTAAAGCACTTCAAAATGGGGCTATTGTTGTATTCATTTGCTACAAAGTTAGCTTGGCCTCTCAGAGATTCAGTGAACTGCCCAAGTCAGATGGGAAAGTGACAAAACTGGACTTAAAAAGGCAGATGTGTCAGACTCCGGGGCCTGAGTACTCTAGTTCTTGCCCTATTTCTATCCGTGAAAGACAGAAACCGTGTCAGGAAGATGAATGTAGCATCAGAACTGGTGAGGGAGACCCTAGAATCTGTCTGTCATAGTCCAGTTCCTATATTCTGTCACTAGGACTCTCAAGTCAAGGGTGTCTTTAGGTACTTGCTCAAAGCCTAGCTAGTTTTCCATTCATCTTTAGTTAGGCACAGATTAAGTTGATGTTAAAACGTGCTCTGATGCCATAAAGTCACACCAAAAATAAATCAAGGTGACCTTGAGACCCATATGCCCAAGGACTGGCTTAATCAGAGGCTTTTGTTCTTGTTGGCTCATCTTGTCTTCTTATACTCAGTAACTGGATTGATAGGTGTCGTGGCTGACAGACTGGAACAAGAAGGAACTTAGAATTCTGCCAACCTGTGACAGCCTCGTCCAGTCACTAAGAGAGACGCAATGAGGACAAGGAGGTATAAGCGTGGCTGTGTGACTGCACCAGACACAGGCAGGCTACAGGGAAGGCTAGGGAAGTGCATTAAATAGGCTCGGTCTGGGCAGCTTTCTCATTACCTGCACAATGAAACCGAAAACCAGAATTGCCTTCCTAGGAGAATCCAGCAATACAGACAACTCTGTACTGCAGAGCTACTGCCAGGAGAGGGAACCCGGGGCCCTGTCGACGTAGGAGTGAATTCAGACCAGTGCTGGGAGAATGGGGTCTGTTTCTCTGCCTCTGTTAGTAGCTGTGGGCCTTTGGCTCCATCTTTTCCCTATTCTTCACTTCTCCTCTAGCAAAAACAAGGCAAGTGGAGTGCCAGCTGGCTTCCTAGGTTTACCTGAGACCCTCTGTGTTACTCAGCTTTCCATTCTTGTCACACATACCTGAGACAGATCAACTGCAGGGTAAGAAAAGGCTTATCTGCACTCGCAGTTACGGAGGTGTGAGCTCATGATTGGCTGACCCATCGCTTTTGGGCCTGTGACAAGACAGCAACTCATGGTAGGAAACATGTGGCAGAGCAAACTGTTCACCCTCCAAGTAGAAGTGAAAAAGGGAAAGACCAGGATCTCACAGTCCCTACAAGACCAAAGCCCCAGAGACCTAAAAGTCTCCGCTAGGCCCTGTATCTGAAAGGCCTCACCACATGCCAGCGGTGCCCTGGACAGGAGAACAAATCTTCAGCACAGAAGCCTTTGGGGAACATTCCAGATCCAGAGTATAGCCATGAAGCCTGATTCTTTAAGTCTGTGGAAGGTTCTGGCTTACGAGCATTCCTCTGAACCAACAGGAACTTTGGGCTTGTTCTTCCCACAGAGTGTCAGCCACCCCCCAAAATCCCGCACGGTCAGCACACCTCAAGCAATGAGGCCTTCACCCCTGGGCAGGAAGTGACCTACAGCTGTGAGCCAGGCTACCACCTCCGGGGGGCTGCCTCTCTGCGCTGCACACCCCAAGGGGACTGGAGCCCCGCAGCCCCATCCTGTGTAGGTGTGTAGTAGATTCTTGGCTTGTTTTCAGGTCATACTCTTTGCCACCCACATGGGCAGGCTTACTCCTGGTTATTTTTTTTTTCCTTCCTCGTAGTGATATTATGTGATATCTTCCCAGACCTTCTGCCTAATGGCCGTGTGGTATTGCCACCAAACCTCCAACTTGGAGCAAAAGTGAACTTTACTTGTAATAAAGGGTGAGTACGACCCAGGTCAGAGACCCGAGACTCATGCTAGCGAGGGACTCTCTTGGATTCAAGGGCTCAGACAGAAAGAAGGTTGACCCGATGGAAAGACCTTCACAGGGAGACAGAGTGCTGGAAGGGGTAAGGACTCAGTATCAGGAGACAAAGAGACAAGGACTCATCTACTCCACGTCAAATGCAAATATGGATACAGTTACAATACTAAATCTGGGATTAGAACTTGAAGTGCATGAATACATAGTTCTTTGGAGATAGAAAAGCACAGTTTTACAGAAGGAGGCTAGAAAAAATGTTCAATGACTACAACAAAAATTGGTTCCTCAATTAATAAACCAGAGAAGGATTGTTTCAGCGCATTTAAGACCAATCAGTAGTGAAGTCTGTAACAGTGTATGGATGAGTATGTTTTAATCCAATCATGTACCCTTATGTCAGGCATGGCTTTCACACTGGGATTACAGTGGACCACGGTTATGGTTTATATTGAGGCACTCTAGGCACCGGTCTCTGGGAAGTAATAGGGGTAGGTAGGCAAGGAGGCAGTGATTTTTAAATATTTTTCAAAATCTACTACCCAATCCATTTTCTGGATTCAGAGTGAATCCAGATTTCAGCCTATTTCAGAAGGACCACAGGAGCTGATCACAAGCTGGGCATTTCAGAGCAGCAGACTGCTGCTCTGAGACTTTTCTTTTCCTTAGAGTGTCTGCTTCCGCTTTCTTCTGCAGCCCCCCCCCCCCCGCCCATTACCATTGTGTTGGCCAGGAGAGCAAAGCTGTTTCCTCTGATGCTTCCTCCGGATGCACCAGTGAGAACAAATGGGGTGTCCGTGGGCTCAGTGCACAGTGGGCTCGGAATTACGCTCTTGTGCTCACAGGAAGTCTGGCCTTGTGTTCGGTGCCTTCCTCAGGGGACAGTGGACCTTGAAGTGTGTGGAATGAGGAAGTGCACCAGCTCTAATTACATGGCCGGTCGCAGGGGCCACAATTCTCTAGGATCACCTGGACTCGGTCTCTGTCGGCTGCTGATTGCAGATGCATAGGGAACTCAGACTTTTAGCTGGGCCTAAAACCTACAGACTAAATGTTTTTCTGGGCTGCGGTGAGGAAGCTGAGAGACCACATAGGAAAAGATACAGGGGCGGTGGGGAAGGCTCACCCATTTGCTCCATACATTTTTTAGGTTCCGATTAAGAGGCAGCTCTACCAGTCACTGTGTCTTGGATAACATGAAAACCCACTGGAATAGCAGTGTCCCTGTGTGTGAACGTGAGTAGGACAGATGGCCGTGTAGCCGGGGTGGCTCTCCACCCTTTGCCCCATGGAATCGCCCATTATGCAGTGATTTCATATACCAAGACGTTACTGGTTTCTCAAGGCGAGACTTTTTTAAAATTTCTTTTTTCTAATGATCAGAAAAATGTTCATTTCAATCTTGATCTTATGAAAATACTTTGCTGGTAATCTCTCTGCATAGCCTATGGTGAATATCAGGGGAAACATTATAAAAATATTCAGTACACAGGAAACTCAGGTATCCAACCAAGGCAACCTTCCAGAGACATATACTACTTAAAAGAAATATATAACTATGCTTAAGAAAATCACAGATAAGTAAATTTTACACATGAGAAATTAATCATTGATATATTAAGGTTCCTATGTGTTTATATGTACAATTCTGATAAACTTAAGTATCTGTTCCCAAATTTACATCAGATTACAAACATCAAATTAGTTTTAAGGGAGGACCTATTTCAAACATATACACTAAGAGCAGGAAGAAATGGCAGCAGGTAGTTTGAGTGAAAGGGGAAAAAAATGTCACTAGAATATATAATCTGGATGTAAAGAGCTCTGTAATTAACAATGTGACCTGATGATACCACTGTATATTTGCTATTAGTACTGATGATAATGGCCTTGATTTGCCAAGAAACATTTACTAAAGATACTGGTACATGCTTCAAAAATTTCCCTCTAATTTAAGGTCTCTATGGACCAAAACTCATCTATCACATACCTACTGTCAACCCAGCACTCTTACTGTGCCTGATGTAAAGCAGCCAAGAAAGTAGTTGTTAAAAAAGATTATCTTCCAAGTTCATTGAAACCTTTGCAATAACAGGAAACAGGGCACCATTTTCATGTTCATTATCTTGATTGAAGCTCTAATAGAACCTAAAGCTCTTGTCTTCTTTCTAGAAATCTTTTGTCCACACCCTCCAGTTATCTTCAATGGGATGTACACAGGTGCTTCTCTGAGAAATATCTCTTATGGAGAAGAAGTATCTTACACATGCAACCCGCACCCAGACCGAGGGATGAGCTTCCACCTCATTGGGGACAGCACCATCCGTTGTATAAGTGACAGTCAAGGAAATGGGGTTTGGAGTGGTCCTGCCCCTCACTGTGAACTTTCTGTTCCTTCTGGTCAGTACTGACTTCTGTATGTCTTAGTGGGCTAAAAATCTAGGCAAGAGTCTCCATATTCTCATAGTGGCGGTCATTTTTGCTTATAAATATGGTTTATTATAAATGCCAGAGACAGTTAACTCCCAGGTGAATGACAGATGGGTTCTAGAGGTACCACGCTGTGCCCTAATTGTAGCATTCCAGCTGAGCTTAGGACCACCCTTGCGTAGTACCAGCTACTCAGGAGGCTGAGACATAAAGATCTCTTGAGCCTGGAAGTTCAAGACCAGCCTAACCCTTATCAGAAAAAAAAAACCAAATTTGATGCAGATCAATTTGGTGACATTATGGTGACTCCTTTTGTGGGGTGAGAGTGTAACATGATATGGAGAGTGGAGAGTACTGGGAAGCTTCCAGATTATATAGAGAACATTTTCAGAGAATTAAAAGTATATGTCAAAAAAAAACTCTTATGACATCTCTACCACCAGTTGTCTACACTAAAGAGATGGATAGGATGAGCAAAATAACACACATCAATGTCGTAATTTATTTCAGAACTGGTAAGACTACAGAAGTCATTAAAGAAACCCAGATGTAGGTGTGGATACTGGTGTTACTCGCTCATGTTTCGTGGGCACCACCAATTGCACGGCTGTTCAGTTCACTGTGAATAAAGGAGTTCAGGACCCCTGGAGAAGTGTGGGTGAGGGCCGGGCTCCTAGTCTCTGGCGTGCATTCTCTGCACATGTTTGTGTGGCTTTACATGACAGTCCTTGACCAGCTGAGGCTCCTTTGCGACTGCGTCAGCCCACACCAGTTCTCCGTCCTCCAGGAAGGACAGAACAGCACTGACTGGGTAGCGTAGATACCGGAGGTCCTTCTACCCAGTACACTGTACACTGTGTGTACACTGTGTGACTCGAGGGTCGGTCTGGATGCTGAAGTCTGGGTTAGAGAAGCAGTCTTCCACTCACTAGCCTACACCTAATGGGCTGGGACTCGCCTTCTCAAGTCTTCATGTGGCCAGAGAGATGAGTGTTGACATGCTCACACGTGTGTGTTTAACCGGGAGTCTTCTTTTGTGTTTGTGTGGGAATGTGTTCTTAGCGTGCCCACCTCCACCTGAGATCCAGAATGGGCATCACGCTGGACTGCATGCATCTTCTTATCTTCCTGGGATGAAATTCTTCTACACTTGTGACCCTGGCTACCTGGTGGAGGAATCTGACTTCATATTCTGTACAAACCAGAGAACTTGGAGCCGAGTTGATCATTTCTGCACAAGTATCTGATCTTTTGGTATTTCTTATCCTGAGTTGTTATGGAAAATGATGCACAAGTCTAGTAAGACTGAGAGATCTCTGAAATGAGGTTGCTTTAATAATAAGGTCAGGAAGACAGTGAGATGAGTAACACCAGAAGGGAGAACATAAGCATGAAAATCAGGAAGGGAGGCTGCCTGAGGACCTCATCTCTACCCAGGAAATGCAATCAGTGGATGGGATTTCCAGTGACGCGCTGGGAATCTCACACCCATTTTCTGTGCTTTACTGGCTTTAGTAGCTCTGCAGAACTTCAGAAGGTCACAGGTAGTCTCATAAACACCCTTAGGAGGTAAATAAGTGACTGGCAGCATACTTCGTTATGAGGAAAATTGAACCCAGACTCAAAACAGTGTCCTGTCTTCTACAGAGAAGCAAAAGAGATTGAGAACAAGTAATTCCTCACTGAGCATGAGGCCTCTTTGTAATCCACAAGGCCGAAGGTGAACTGCTTACTTTATCTGCTCGGTAGAACAGTTCCCCAAGAATTATTTCCTTTCTTTCAGTCCGCTTACATAGCCCACACCTGTTGGCAGGCTCCGCCCCATTTTGTGTATAGAGAAGCCGGAGCTGACGATCATTCTGGCACGAGCCCCTGGTGTATAAATCTTTCTTAACAGTGTTCCCAAAAGCTACACAGTGCATTCACAATAATACGACTAGGCAGCGTTCTGAGATCTCC